>JALRMK010000128.1:0-19260 GCA_026119845.1 Pezicula carpinea | reverse complement strand
GGTTTATATAATAGCGATTATATTTATATATTTAGTATAATATTCGTGTGATTTAAACGAAAATTTACTTTTATAATTTTATAGATATAGAATAAAGGTTATATAATTAGTTATATAATTAGTTAACTTAGCTACAGTCTATAAGAACTATCTTTTCCTATAAATAGTCTCTTAGACAAGAGATAACTATAAAACACAATATTGTAGAAGACAAGAATACTAGAGAGTTATAAATCGATTAATAAAGTAATCTAACAATTATACTCTATAGCTAAATTTCCTATAAGACAACTACAATTAATCCTGATTATTCGTTTATTACCACATATAACCACCACCCCAAGCAGATTGGTTCATCCAAGGAAGGCTGAACCCCGTCAATTCTGGACACGGTAACGAAGGAGCCAAGCCAGGAAATTCAACTGTCTGGTCACCGGGATTCTAAGACCGAAACATGCTGTTGGTCAGAGGCGGTCGGTTGTATTGGTCGGTGGTAGATATTGGATAGAGAAGATTTAGAGGAGAATATCCGACTTCAGAAATTGATTGCTCTGCCCAAGGCTCGCTGAAACGACACAATGATCCGGGAGACAACTGCAGTGTAGGAGCTAAGCGAGGAAGCTCGGCTGGTTGATTTACTGGAAGTTGAGGAGCTGTTGCTTGGGTATCTGTCTCTTGGGTATCCGTCTTGGAATTACACTTTTTCTGTAAGTGATGAGAATTAGTACGAAATAATTTATAGATAGCAAGACAAGAACTCACAGCGTAGAGTTTAACATGTTTTGTACTTGTTGCCTCTTCTTTGTTCTCTTGTTCATCCTCTTCTTCATCTGTAGTGCTACTACTTGATCTTGCACACTTTCTCCGCTTCTTGACATCTGTTGTATTTCCTGCTTCGTATACCTTATTATCTTCCTTCTCCTTATCCTCCTCACTCGTAGCCTTGGTACTGCTAAGAGCATTGACCTGCTCTTTCTACAACAAATCATCTTGAGCTTAGTATAATGTACTTTCGCGTACAAGAGGAGAGATAGGATAATACAATACATACTAGAAGGAAGCGCTTTACAAAGTGCGAGCAGAGGTCTTCTCTCCGCTCACAAGATTCACAAGCGAGCGTAGTTGGTACGCATTGAACACGTCTCTCGTGACAGTAAATACACTGCTAAAAATATTAGAACTGAGTTAACACTCTGTTCCTGTTGTTGGCAGGATAGGCAAGGGATAGAAACCGCATCTGTTTTCTGGTCTGTAGTTCTTGTTCGGCCGCGTGGTCGCCAGGTAAAGAAGATGCTCGAAAGATTGAATGGTGACATTTTACCTCTTACTGTCTTCAAATAATTACTTCGCTTAGCAAGAGAGAGAGAAAAGGTTGAGTGAATGATACAAGGTTATCTACATCTTATACATACTTATATATGTTTTCCTACATTATCTAATATTCTTAGATTTGACTCTCTTTGGTTCGGCGTTAGATTTTAACAAACAAGACCTAAGAATTAATTGATTAGTCCGTCGGTCTTTCTCTCGATACCAATTTGATACTTTAGCTAGAGTAGTGTTAAAAAATTGAAGTTATAGCTAGCTATAACCGAAGGCCGATTTCCCTGAAAACAGCATCGTAGAGCGCCTAGAGGACGAGCTGTAGTAGCGGTATAGACTTTATTGGTATACCGTAGATTAACGAAAGAATAGTACAAGTACAACACATTATTTAGTATCTAACATGGATTTTTTACATGTATTTCTACAATGTAGATTAAACATTCTTTGAGATATAGATTTTATTGTCGATATAGTAGAAAAAGTAGAGAAGAGACTAGAGAGAGAGAGAGAGACAGACAATATACCTGCAGAATATACTGTCTGTCTCTGTCTCTCACTCTCATCTCTACCTAATTTCAACCTTATTCTCATGTGTAGGAATACGTAAAAATCTAAACAAGACGAGAAAGTTAACATTACCCTCAACGCAAATACATTTCCGACCCCGTAAACCCGATCAAGCAAAAGGAAAACCTAACATATCTAGCTCTCGATGCGATCTTCCGTAGTCCAAAGCGATCGCCACGAAACAAGTCGAAGCCGAAAAGCCGAAAGAGTTAAATCGTATTCTATCGTCGGCGTGGCTTGAAATGAAAACAACAGACAGCTAATCTGTCCAGTCGAGTCTCCCTCTTAATCCCACCATCTCGGCGCAAGACTGAAACCCGACGTATCCAGTTATCGACCTTCTGTAGTCTAAGCGATAGCCGCAAGAGAAGCCGAAGGACAAAAGCCGAAAGAGTCAAGTTATGTATTTATCGGCGGCGTGGCTTGAAAAGAAGCCAACAAACATCTATCCATTGAACAGCCGACCACTTTGTCGAGATAATCTTCCGTAGTCTTAGCGATGACCGCAAGAGAAGCCGAAGGACAAAAGCCGAAAGAGTCAAGCCGAAGCACACAAGCCGAAGCACACAAGCCGAAATAGTTGAATCGTATTTATCGTTAGCGTGGCTTGAAACGAAGACAATAAACAGCTGATTTATCCAGTCAAGCCTCCCTCTCAATCTTATCCCGGCGCAGACCTAGACTAAAACCGATCGAAATAAATTAGACAAGGTACGAATTGATTGAATGTCCGTAGCCACCAAGTCGGTCGGCTAAAGAGGGTCTCGGCGCAGACTTTACAAACCCTGACAGAATAAAGCCGAGAAGGGTATATTCGGAATTAATTAAATGTCTGTCCGTAAGCGAGCCACCAAGTCGGTGATCGTAGCTAGAAGAATCGAGAGGATTTGAAAGAGAGTCTTAGCGTAGACTACTAAACCCCAACTACCTCGTATCTCGAGGGCGGTACGACGAATGAATTAAATAAATGTCCGTCCGTTCTGTTCTGTAAGCTACCAAGTCGACTAATCGATCGGTAGTATTAGGTTGAAAAACTAAAAGAGGATTGATTTCAAAGATCTGTTGTCTCCAAGGGATCTATCCCTAAGCTTAACGATAACTATAAGAAACGAAATTAAATTAGTTTTCCGTTGTTTTGTTTCATGGAATTGTAATCGAGGTATCGTAGAAGTGATACCATACAAGACAAGGTATTTATTTCTTTCGTAGACAGAGGGAAAGGATTTCACATACCGAAATATATCTGTTTTAGGGCCTTTCTTTGTAATGTGCGGCTCCTCTCAAGGGGTGCTAGAAAGAAGACCGAGCTCGAGTCGATTCCATTGTTTGATTTTATTCGGCCTTGTTCTTTTCCAATCCAGTCCAGTCCAGATTCCAGATTCCAGATTCCAGATTCCAGGATCCAGGATCCAGGATCCAAGGGCGTCCAGGTATTCCAATCCAGTCCAGTCCAGTCCAGTCCAGTCCAGTCTAGGAGATCCAATCCAGGAATCCATCCAGTCACGAGCACCTCCCGATTCCAAGCCCAGCCCGTGGCAGATTGTGTATTCTTTTTTTTTTAAAAAAAAAGGGCTTCCCCACTCCAAGCCCCCAATCGAACACACACAGTGTTCCAGCCATCCTACGCGTACAACCCAACAACAACAATCTTCATCAACCCCCGAGTCGTCCAAGTCCTTGGCATAAGAAAGTCAACCACCAAACCAAGCCAAACCAAGCCGAGCCGAGCCGAAAAGCCGTACCATCCTCATCCAACCGCCGTAACAAACAGTTCACATCTCCGTACAACTGTCTGTATTCTCTCCTCGGATCTAGCAATCCCTGATAATCACAACCCTAAAGCGCCCATCGATACCAGACTGTCGAAGTAGTTTATAAGAGCCGAAACCCCGTGCTATGCCGTGCAAAGAGTAACGTACGCCCACGTATACGTAAATCCGATAACTTGACCGACGGACTGGCTGGCTGGCTAGCGAGCTAGCTAGTAGATGATAGCGTAAAAGAAGTCCAAGCCAAGACGGTATCAAAGCTGTAAGTAGGCCCGACTATACCCTCCTCCTCTGAATCAAAGCCGGCAACGGCAACGGCAACAGTAACACCGAAAAGCTGATGAGGATCGATCGATAACAGAGAGACAGTAGTAGCGTATCGGGCATTCCTTCTTACGTCTCAAGGCCGTATGTCGTAGACCAAAGCCGTAAGCTAAAACGAGGTTGAGGAGATAGGTGAGTATACTATCCTCGAGGTGAAAAGAAGAGATAGGGAAGGAAGGGAAAGGAAAGAAGGAGATAGTAGAATAAGAGATAACTCTAATTAAGAAAAGGGAGAGTACACAGTGTGCACCATTACTATACGAGGTAGGTAAGCAAAGCGACGACGTATCTGTATGTATCTACTATTACCTATCAACCGACTAAGTAACTTAATAATAGACCGACCGAATTAAAGACCTACCTACGTACCTAGACCGAGATACCGAGTCCCGAGAGAGACAAGAGACCGAGAGAGACAAGAGACCGAGAGAGACAAGAGACCGAGAGAGACAAGAGACCGAGAGAGACAAGAGACCGAGAGAGACAAGAGACCGAGAGACCGAATGTCGGTTTCTAGCCGAGCTAAGCCTACGCCGAGCGAGTGGAAGGAATAGAAGAAAGAGGGATAGGTAGTTGTACTTGTCTTTGTTTGATAGTATACACAAGAGAAAGAAAGAGAGAGAGAGAGATTTCTATATAAGCTACTAAACTAGTAACTGTTGTTTTTACAGTTGTTCGTTGGGCGTTACTTTACTCTACTTTACTTTACACATGCACAGAGGTATAAACTTGAAGAAGTGTACCCGCTATCATGGCGCCCGTAAGCACTTCCCACCCCCACCCCCCTATCCCCCGGGAAAACCAAAAAGAAAAAAGAAAGAAAAAGAAAAACGAAAAGAGGAAGTAACAAACTAACGCCCTCCACTCCCCACCACCAGGAAAAGATCTTCGACTACGCCATCTCCACGCTCCGCACCAGCCACCGCTTCCTCTGGACGCCCCAACACAACGCCACGTACCAGAGATACGTAAACCATCACCGTAGCAAGCAGGAGCAGCTTCGTCACTTGAGCACGCTGCTCGATGATCTCGATCTGAGTCGGTATCAGGGTCTCACGACGGATCTGGGGGTTGATGTGATGGATATTGTGAAGCCGAAGGTTTGGTCCAAGTTATTGAGGGTTGTTCCTTCGAGGAATCGGATGGTGGTGGGGGCGGATTCGTCTTTGTCTTCATTGAGGGATGCGCGGATGGGAGAGAGGGGTGGGAGAGGTGAGAGGAGGGGTAGTAGGGAGAGTGAGAGTGAGAGTGAGAGTGAGAGTGAGGGTGAGGGTGAGAGCGAAATGGATAGCGACATGGAGACTGAGAGTGAGAGGGAAAGTGACCGCGAGACCAAGACCGAGACGCCAACGACGACAACATACCATGGAAAGCCGTACAGGTACATAGATGGTATCCTCGACGCAGCCCAGACCAAGAGTCCAACGGGAACAACAACAAGAACAATAAGAATAACAAACAAAGCAAAGGACAATCAGAGGTACGTGTGTGTCACCTATCCCATGCCCTTCTCTTCTCTTCTTCCAAGCCAAGAGCCACCAGGAGCAAGGAGGAAAAAGGAAAGCGAAAAGAAATCAAGACATTTCAACCAACACCTCAACACTTACTTACCCCCCTACAGACGACACGGCGCCGAAAAGAAAAAAGTCTCCTTCTCGGCAGAAGAAGACGCATGCATGATGTCTGGAGGCCGTCTATCACCACCACTCACAACACCACCCACGGCTCACGCCCACGCCTACGAACAAGAACTCGACTCCCTCCACAAGCTCTTCGGCAGCCGTATCAATATCAACGGCCACGACATGGACCCCGAACCGACGACGAAGAACCACCAAGGCCATTCCGTGACGAGACGCATGGACGACTTGGAGGCGAGGAATTTGGCCTTGGATCGCTTCTTTACGTCGGCTCTACGCCTCCTTGTTCACGCCGAGGAGGATCGCGCGACTTTGTATCGGGCGCGGTCGGCGTTGAATCGCGAGTGGATCGCGACGCTGTTTGAACAGTGGCGCTGAGGAGGAGGAGGAGGAGTGATTATGCTGTGGCCTGTCGCTTCTTTCGTCTCTTCTTATTCGTGTTTGTGTTCTTGTTCTTGTTCGTGTTCGTGTTCGTGTTAGCAAGAGCAAGAGGCGGAAGAGGGGAAGAGGGGAAGAGACGAGGATCATTTCATTTTGTGATGTATTGTTGTTAAGAAGAGGAATCGGGGCTGCTTACTGCTGCTTGCTTGGATCTTTCCTATTTTTCCCATTCTGATTTCATTGCGGGCTGTCTTGGAGAGGAGGAGAGGAGGAGAGGGTTGCTTACTCGGGGATCTGCGCCTTTGTCTGTTGTCTTTTGCTCCCTTTTTTCTTCTTGTTTCTTCTTTTTTCTTTTCCTCGTCTGCTTTCACGGTTGGTTGTATGACATGACTTGCGGGGGGGGGGTGAGGAATATGAAAGAAAGAGAGGGAAGGGAGGGAACAAGAAGGGATGAGGAGGAGACGAGGCGAGATGGAGAGCGGGAGAGAAGAGACCAGGGGGTGTCCCGAGCACACAGAGGGGGCTAGTTCTATAGAGCTACCACGCGGTCCACGTTATTCCGTTCCAGGGTCATGTGATTTCCCAGCCCCACAGGAAGTACCACGACCATATCGTCAACAACAACTCCACGCAATCAATCCACCACACATCGTGCTTCTGCTTCTCAACCAGCATCATTTCATGTTCTTTTTTTTGCAGTTGAAATCCACACATGACGGATGCTGACATGTCTCCCACCTCCCCTTTCTGGTGTCGGGTTGTGTCGTCGTCGTCGGTAGGCTGGCTCCCTTTCTTTGTCCGTTTGCACCCACGCCGGCATCTCCTTCGGTCTGCCCATCAAGATGTCCTCTCGTCCGTTCCTCGCATGTTCATGTTCATGTTCATGTTCATATGCATCTTCATCTTCATCCAAGTGTTAGTGCGCTCCATAACCCTAAGGCGTGAGTATCGCCATTCATCTCCATCTACGGCCCATGAAAATGGACCCCCCACCATATGACAACACCCATCGCCATTCCAACAACAACAACAACAACGACGACGACCAACAAGATAAGCAACGCGAGCGTAAACTCGCCACGCTCCGTGCACAACTGGAAGCCCGCCGCCAGAAGAGAGCAGGAGGCGCAATAGCTTCGTCTTCGTCGCCGGCATCTGCACAACATGCTTCCTCCTCCACAGCCCTTCAACATGATGATGGCCGCCATGCGCCAGATGCAGGTGCAGATTCGCATTCGCTGTCGCATTCCTCACTTCGCCCGCATCTCCCTTCCTCGTCCTCGTCCTCGTCCACGACGACGACTTCGCGCCAGACCAGCAGACAACAACAGCCATCGTCCTCTGCCGTCGACGCCTCCGCCCAGAACATACAACGCCCGTCCTCCTCCTCCTCCTCCGCCTCCTCCTCGTCGTCGCCCATGCGAGCACAACGCTGCCCTCCTGCCAATGGCCAGTCTGCAGACGCCAGGGTTTCGTCGCCCCAAAACACACCACAACGGCCATCCTCCTCGACGAGAGTCCATGCCCACGTCCCGTCTGCGGCAGACCCGGATACTCCATCGCCCCAAAACACACAACCACCATCCTCCACAGTCGTCCAGTATGCCGGCAATGCCAATGTCGATGCGCAGATACACCCACCGACGCACGCCGACGACCATGCCAACTCCCTCGTCAGCCTCAACAACAACCCAGCAGAGGACTTCGTCCGCGCCATGTTCACGGCTCCTCCGCAACCCTTGCCGGGGATGTACTTTGGCCTCCACCATCATTACCACCCACCAACCACCCCCGAACACGGTGGATCAGACCGACGTCGCGGCTCCCGCAGATACATGCATATCGAAACCATCTCGCTTCCCTGGATCTGCTGGGCGCTCCTGTTCTGCGTCTTTGCATACATCATCTACCACCGACCGTTTGTTTTCGACTGGCTCCATGGTGGGCTCAACATGGTCGGCTTTTGGGTGAACGCGGGTGTCAAGGTGGTCGAAGTTGTAGACAAGACGCTACAGAATATCGACTGTACAGCAAAGACCTGGGCGCCGGCGACGTGTTTTTGGGGCCAGGATTTAAAGGAGAGTATCAAGTTGACGGGTAAGGGACATGCCCTCATGCCTCTTCATGCGGCCTCGACATTGATGCTAACCTGGGACAGGCACCTGCATCTCCGCCTGGGGCTCCGCGATGGTCACAGCACAGCCGTTCGCAGCCTACCTGAGCCCGACCAAAGCAGAACGCCCCGGCGCCACCATCTTTGACCAGATGGCTCAGGTCGAAGCAATGGCAGCCAGCAACATCTCCTTCGATTCGAATATGCTCCCGATGCCCCTGACCCTCTCGGAATGTACGGCGCGCGTCGGTGAGATCAACCGGCAGATCTCCCGCTCCTCCATGACCCAGGAAATCAAAGACATTATCCTCGAGCCGCTTTCGCACACAGAGGAGGGACTCGATACCGTGGAGACGAGTCTCTACCGATTCGAACTCGCCTTTTTCAATTCCGTCAACATCATCATCATCATATCCGAGGATGCCGCACGTCAGTTACACAACTTGGCGGCCGAGCACGCCGCCACGGAGCGATCCTGGCTGAGGAGACTGTATGGCGTGTCACAAATCAACCGAGACGTGACCGAACTCGTGACATTTTATACGGGCACTCTGGTGACACAGTTTGACACTATGATTCGAGAAGCCGAGTTCTTGCTTACTACGCTGCGTGCGTTGGATCAAGATCTCTTTTCGGCGTCGAGGAAAGTCACGACGGCATTCAATGCACTTGATCAACGGCATCGCAAGGCCGTTGGGACTTACTCTTGGGCCTGGTTTGGGATTGGCACCGACAAAGAGACGGTGAAACAACTGAACAAGGATCGGATCGATCTGAAAACACTCCACTCGATTATCTCGATGCTCGAGGCCTACGTAGCCTCGACACGTGCCACTTTTCAGGAGTTGAAGAAGCGCGTGGCGGCTTTGAAGGCTCACGCCGACGCCGACGGACGACATTTCATCGATGATATCGACCGCGACAGCAACAGCAGCCTTGCCGGTTCCCACAAAGGATCGAGGGTAACCCAGATTTTGGAGGCCGAAGCCAAAACACGTAAAACTGCGGCCCTGGAGTTGAGCAAGAAGGTGCAGGCGCGGAAAAAGAGTGAGGATGATTACAAGGCAAAACTGCAGGCAGACACGGCGCAGGCATTGAGGAGGAAGCTAGGAAAGATGAGAGTTGATTAACCCTGGAATCTTTAGTTCTCTTCTTGTTCCTTTCGATCCGTGTGCGGCCTGGGACGGGCCTTCTCGGTTGGTTGTAACCCGTGAGGTAATGGGGTAAACGGTGAGTTGGCATTTGCTTGGTCGGTTGGCATGGGAAGGTCACTGACCGGCTTCGGTCGGTGGTCGGTCTGAGATGGACGAGGGAGACTCTTCGTACGGGCTTGGGTTCGGCCGCTACGGCTTTACGGGGAATTGGATGAAATAAGGCCTTTGGTCTGTCGGTCGGTGTGTTGGTCCCAGAGGGAGACTCGTTGGGTAGGCTTTGGTTCGGTCTGTATTGTTACCAGTACGGGAATTGGACGAAATGAAATATATGGACAGATTTCGGTCACGGCTTCGTGAATGGCCGCAGGAAATGACACGCCGGCGATAGCCATGCCGCGACAGTCAGCATTGATTCCTCAACCTATATGTCGACTAACATTCTTAGCAGGAAGATATACTATATCAAGACAACCTCGCCTCGACTCAAATCGTTCCACATTCCTTTCGCCCACTCCATCACCATACTTTGCTTCTTTCATACCGACAAATCTAATCCAACAACAGCAATCAACCATGGCCTCACCCCCTGGCCAGGGCCATAGCATTGATCCCCCCAACCCCCCCGACACAACGAAAATCTACGGCTACGCCATCTCCACGCTCGCATCACGTGACACGTTCCGGTGGACCCAAGACGACACGGCGCGGTTCCGCAAGTTCATCATCTCGCACAAGCTCTCGGCATCTGAGTGCTCTCGGTCGTCGAGATATCCCCTCGATGATCTGGTGCGGGATCTGGGGTTTCACGTTTACCAGGGCATGCAGACGGATGATGGCTTGGATGTGCTGCAGGATATCGTGGACCGGAAGATGCGGGCGAAGATCTATCAGGTCTGGACGGCTTTGAAGGCTGAGGGGTATGGCGGTGGGGGAGATACGGAGTGGTTGGCTGAGGGGGATGTTGACGGGGATGGAGATAGGGATATGAGTGGTGTTGGGGGTGGGAGGAGGTCGGAGAGAATTGCTCATGCTGCGGGTAATGCTTCTCGGTCAAAGTCGAAGTCGGAGTCCACGTTGAAGTCGAGAGGGGGTGGTGCTGGTGGTGTGGAGAGGGAGGCTTTGAGCCCGTCTCCCGCTGTGAGTAATGTTTTTGTTACGCAGCATGGGGTTGGCGTTGTCCCGTAAGTTTTACCCTTTTCTTTCTTCTTTCTCGTTGTTTACTCGTCCTCTCTTTACAAGCAGGTATCTCCAAGGACATGTGTTTACCCATCCTGCTTTGCTTTGTAGGCATCCGCATGCGCATCAGGAGGCCGTTGTTGGTGGCGCTGCTAGTATGCAGGGACAACACGTACCGAGCATGATGTTTTCGCCGGTGTCCCGGTACGCGGAGAATCCGTATCAGCCTCCGCAGCACGATCGGGATGAGAATCCAGAGAAGGAGAAGGAGCAGAAGGAGGCGCGAAAGAAGGAGAAGCTGAAGAGCAAGCAGAGGGCTCGTCGTGAGGATGATCAGAAGCAGCGGGAGAAGGAAGACGTCTTGGTGGATGTTGGGAGTAGTGATCGTAATAGTGGTGCTGGTGGTGGCGTGAAGGAAACGGGAGGTTTTAATCAGAGAGGAAGTTTGGGTTTGTGAGTGTTCTTCTTTTCTGTTTCCTGTTGTCATGCCCAGTGCTGAGGGAGCTGTTCTGGGCTGGGCTGGGCTAACTTTCTGCCGAAGGTCTGGCGATCTCAGGGAGGCCGCCCAGGAGGCTCAGAAGGCCCGGGAGGTCCACGATGCTGCTGCGAGGAAGGAAAGAGAAAAGCAGGTGGAGCGAGAAATGGAAAGACGACGACTCGAAAGCATAGCTATTGACAAGTAAGTCTTTGTTCGTTTGAGATGTCGATTTTGCTTCTCGCCTTGACTGATAATTGGAACTTGTAGGCAGCTGCAGGACCAAGCCGCCAGAGACGCCGCCCCGAGAGCAGCGAGAGCAGAAAAAGAAACGTTCGCCGAGCAACTTGCTCATGCTCAGCGTAAAATGTATGTATTCTGTCGGTATTCTGTCTGTTTTGCCTTTCTGATCGTTCCTTGATTCTTGGTCGTGGCTGATGAATTTTTATCGACAGTATGCGCCTTGAAGAAGACAAACGAGCAATTGCTCTTCAGAAGTAGGTTACCTAACCCCTCTGCTTGAAACTTGGTAATGACATGTTATGTAGTGAAGTTTTACTTAGAAGGGCCACTACGTATTCACCAAAGTTCTCGATCTTCTATATCCGATCACATTGCTAATGTATAATTCTGCAGTGAGCGAGCTTCGCAAGCAGCCGAGACTTGGGATCAAGCATCGATTAGGTATCCATCACTCCCACCCGATGCCTATGCCGAAAGCACACCAAGTAGATCAAGCACCTCCGGCCCGAGTTCGAGTCAGATCATGGCACAAATCGAGCGACTTGAACGTGAAAAAGCCGACGCTGCCGCCAAGAGGGCGACTCGTCAAAGAGTCGCGGTACCAGAATCAGTCACCTCATTGATCTCAAGGGTATGTATATATTGTGACCAAGAACCAACATGCCTTTGAAGATGTACCTAGCTACCTAATATTATCTCAGTCACCTTCCCCGTTCTTGAACAGCAGAGAGCCCACGCCTCGTCCACAGGTTCGCCGATACGACAACTCCACGCCAGGAGCATTTGGAACGGAGAGCCCACCAATCCCACCACATGTGCGCAGTGTACCCATCTCAGGACCAGCAAAAGTTCCTTACCACACCGCACCACCAATGGCCAATTCCAACAAGACCACAGCGCCCACAGCTCACCCCACCCTCGCAAAACTCACACCCCTCCGCGACGCGCTCATCCAAAGCATCCAAAACCAACGCAGCAGCTACTTGCGCTACACACACGAACACAACCGGATGACGCACATCTGCAAGACGGTGCTCGCGAACGTGGCCGAACTTCAAGAGGCGCAGACGCAGGCGAGGCTCGTGTTCAACGCCGTGCAGAATTCCGAGGTCGGCTTTATCAGTGCTGCCGAGGAGTTCAGTCGGGCTCTGGAAGAGGGGATGGGCGTTTTGGTTGGTCGTCTTGGGTCTGGCTCTGGGGCCGAGAGGCAGGGCAAGGGATTTCGGGATGATGGGGCTCCCGATTAGAATGACGGAATCTTGCGTGGAAAGGATACAGCCGGGGTTGAGAATGACGATGATCGGTTTTGGCGATGTCTGCTTGTTGATTGATTCTGCTTGATTTAGAAGAGGGAAGGGATGGGATGGGGTAAAAGTTAATTGTTTCTCCACGCACACACCTTGTGCTCTTTCGTTCTTCTTTTCCTCTTTTCCTCTTTCTCTGAAAATGAAAATCCAGATAAAATCGTCGCACTGTCTCTTGGGTCTTGGTTCGGCAGTGAGAGTCATGTCTCGGCTGCTCGTATACTTTACCTTGCAAGACCTTTCGTTTCGTTTCGTGTCGGGTCGGGAAGCGAGAGAGAGAGACAGTTGAGGGATTTCTTTTTTCTTTTGCTTTCCTTTTCTTCTTGGTAAGGGAGGGATGGATGATGGACAAGTGGATTTGATTTGAGGGGGTTGGAGGTGGAAATAATGGGTATTGATCGTTTGTTTGTTGTTGAGAAGCCTTTTTTACATCGGCTTTTTGATTTCTTTCGTCGGAGATGGTTTAGCGGGTGAAATGAATGGCTTACTTGATTAGGACAGGGAAAAATTAGGTATGTGAGAAAGAATGAATGAAAGAATGATACGCTTGTTCCCTTCTCTCGTTTGTACCGACTGTATCTCGAGTAAGGCAGTGAGTTCGTCGACATATCTGTCTGTCTACCTGTCTATCGGTCTGTCGGTCAGAGTGAGTTGGGTGGTCTATGCTCCATGTATACTCTCTTCGGCGAACAATAAGTGTCCTATAGCGGTCTAAACTGTTTCTTTGTTCCTACCTACCTTACCTAGCGTATATCGCAGAGATATCTAGTGGTTTAGTTTAGTCTAGTTATTGTTATAGCTTTCTTCGCCTTGGAATTATCTTCCTACTAAGTGAGTGTTACAGTGAGTGAACAATCGATTGTGTTTTAGCTAAGGTGTTGTAGTAATAGTAATGTACATAGGTGTATGTATACATGTATCGGTGGAAGGTTAGGTTAATTCGATGTTAATGTTGAGATAGGCTGTTTAGATAGGTGGGTAGGTAGGTATTAGATGGGCTAGTATTGGTTGGTAGTGTTTATTAAGTTGCTGGTACTTGGGATGGTAGGAAATGGTAGTAGGTAGGCCTTTACTGTAAATCCATTTCCCATCTTCTTAAGAATCCGTCACGTCCCTTCTTTTGTCTATCCTTTTCCTTAGCTGTCTGTCTTGAAGCACAGAGGTTGTCTTATTTCTTTTTTGTGTCTTCTTCCGAGTGTAGAGTTTCATTTTCAATGCCACGCTCATTATTCACTTGCCAAATTAAATCCCATCATTTATTCATCTTGTTTCACCTATCTCCTCTTTCCTCTCGGTCTCGGAAGACAGAGAGACAGAATTGAGCTGGTCGGTTAGACAGTCTCATCCTGCCCATCTATCTACCACGAACCATTCTGTTATTCATCCATTCATTCCTTCATCATGAGACCCGAAATCAAGAACAATCTCACTCCGTCTCGGATACACAAGAATAGGCCAAGCCGAAAGACAACAACAACGACAAAGAATCCCACTCCCTCGTCAAAAATCACAAAACCACCACCAACCCAACAAAGAAGAGAAAAAGACCAGGCAAACACTCCCTACCATCGCAGAAAACGACGCAGAAACTCGGTAAGATCGCATTCCTCCCTTTTTCTCTTGACATTTATGTTGCGGTTGGTTGCGATTGTTGTTGTGTATAAGACTTAGATTGTTGATAATGTCATGGTGGGTGTGTAGTGTAACGAGTGTTTCCTCGCCAAGACGAAATGTACTGGGTCTCCCACCGAGATGTGTCAGCGGTGTCGCGTACGGGGGACTGATTGTTCGAGGGTCGAGGCGGCGGACGAGGAGGCGGCGTGTGGAGAAGGGGAAGGGGGAGAGGGAGGAGGAGGAGCGTGGCTTGCTGGGGATGATGAGATTGGTGTCGGTCTTCCTGGTGGTGGTGGTGGTGGTCTGGTGGAAGGTCGGTCTCGGACTCGGATTGCTACTGTGTGAGGGACTGGTCGTCGGGTTCTGGGTGCTGGTCGAGATGGAGGGGAGATTGAGGGTTGGGGCGCCGGGATTGTTGGTGAGGTGGATTGTTTTTCTTTTGGTGGGTTGGAGAAGGATTCCGACAATGGCAATTATATCGACAATGGCGGTAGTGTCGACAACAACAACACCATCAACTCCTACGACAATCAATCCTTCAAAACCACACCACCTCCCCCCCCCGTCCTCAACGACTGGACTTCTTCCGCCCTCCCTCTCACCAACAACATCGACCCCGACCTTCTCTTCCAAGACGCCGCAGCCTTGCCTCTTGAGAACTTCTTTCTCCCCCGCGGTCACAATGGGGATTCTTCCTGTGCAACAGACCACAACAACCAACAACTGCCCACGCCCGCATTCACTCACACCCATGAACCCCCAAATCAAAAGCAAAGCCAACCATTACAATACTTCACCCAAGGCGCTACTCCAGCCACCACCTTGATGAACCGATATCCTCCTCCTCTTCCACCCCCACCCACAACGACAAGTCCCTTCTGGTCAACTCATGCACCCTTTTACCACCACCACCACCCTCAACACCAACCACAATTCTCCCCCCCTTTTCCATTTCCATATCCATATGCATATCCATATCCATATCCCTATGCGCATCCACATCCTCACGCTTATACCACCCCCCACCCACCGCCCCAAACACCCACAAACATGGCTCCTCCTCCTCCGACCCTATGGTCCTCGTCTTCTTCTCCTTCGTCTTCTTCATCGCTCAATCCCAATCCTCTCCACGCCAACATCAACTCTCCCACACCACCAGCTACAGGAACAGGAGAACTACTCGCATCAGTAGCATCTCGGGGATTCTCTCTTTGTTAAATCAATTCATGCAGGGAGGAGAGGTTGGAGTTGTGGGGAAGGGAGGGGGAGGCAGGGATGATTAATGAATTAATGAAATAACGAATTAATGATGTTGTTAGATTTTAATGGGATTTAAAGAGGACGGACGTCTTGGGTAATGAATGAATGATATTTGGTATCTTTATACTGGAAAGGAGTGTATCGTGTTTCCTCTGTGTGCGAGATGTAAGCTGTGTACAGGAGTGTCGAGGGGTGTCGTATCATGTCGCATTAATTTGTACCGCCCGATAGCGGAGTGTAGAAGTGTGTCGCGTTTATTCTGCGTCCAGCCTAGGAGTGTGTATTTAAGTGGTGTACAGGAATGAAAACTCCAGCAGATCACAGATCAGAATTGAATATGCTCAAGTAGTATATCACTGACCTGAATCAGCTCTATCTTGAAAAGAAGCCTCTTTGTCATCTTGTAGGTTGCGAAGGGTTAGATTGTAGAGAACGACATGGAGCTTTTAATTCCTCGCATGATATTCCGACTCCGCTACAGCAGCAGATTTCAGTCATGATGAGTGTTCACGATCATTATCATTGGGCTACACATCTCGTAGCTGTGGTAGGTACTATTTCCACCGTAGAGCCAAGGTTATACATATGGATTAGAAGTTCTTCGACCCGACCTGGACCTTGGTACTCAACGTGCTACTAAGACTGGTTACTTTACTTTTCCAGCCGCGTATCACATAAGGAACCCACCCAGTCTGCTCGACTTCTCTGTCAGGGAGACTTTACCTGGATATGAATAACTATACGCTAGATCTAAGCTGTATCTGGGCGTGTGACTGCGATTCTCCATGGTAGTCTAGGTTCTAGTACCTCGACCTGGAAACGAAGAATCGCAAGGTGGACGTCGGTAGGTATATACTGACTAACTGTCATGGAAACAAAATAGTAGTGTGTGAACAGGAGAAATCATGAGGGTAAAGAAGTATAAGGGACTGGTGTGTGTTTCTTCTATGGGAGAGATTAAAGTCATGGGAATTATCTCGCTCAGGCGCATTGTTATTGTTGTCGTCGCTGTCGCTGTCGCTGTCACTGTCGCTGTCGCTGTCGTCGTCGTCGCTTCCTGTTATAATCAATCTAAACATAACGACAGCACGACATCGTCCCCCCCTCTACCCTCTGCCCTCTGCCTCTTTCCTCTTCCCTCCTCCCTGTCGTACCGTACCACACTAATTCTAGCGTCGCTCACGTCTACAAGAGATTCTTCGTCCTCGCGTTCCCTTCATCTTCCTTTCATCTTTTTTTTCTACTGTCAACCACTATCACCACCATCACTATCACCATCACTACCACCACGACTACTACCACCACCACGACTACCGCTCTTCTCCTCTCCTCTCGTCTCGACTCAACTCTACGCCCGACGTCAATTCCAAGCCTGCTCGCCGTCGTTATGGTCGCTGCTAAGTACACCGCGCGACTCGCGATGGTACACATTGTCGACATGTTAATTTCAGAGACACAAGGTATGTCCTCGCCGACACTTCTCTACTTGTTTTTGGTCCTTGCTGACCTCTGTACTGGATATAGACACTGATATTCCTCGTAACCTCAGACTCCGATCTTCCTCGCAACCTCTGCCGTGCAGACTCTGAGCTTCAAGCTTCGACGTCGTAGAGACTTGCCAACTATGAGTCTTGTCCTCCCCCTTCTTTGCCATATATGTTTGTTTCTGTCTGCTGTGGCATAAAACTGACTAGCCCCTGGACACTGGCCTTGGACACTGGACACTGGACTTGGATACTGGCCTTGGATACTGGACACTGGATACTGGAATCTGGCCTTGGATACTGGATACTGGATACTGGACTTGGACCTTGGACTTTCTTTTTTAGTCTTCGTCTTCTTCTTGACTTTGTTGCTAACTATGACTAGGATTTCTTTCTTTCTGTTCCTCTTCTTCTGTCTTCTTGACTTTCTTGCTAACTATGACTAGGATTTCTTTCTTTCTATTTCTCTTCTTCTGTCTTCTTGACTTTCTTGCTAACTATGACTAGGATATCTTCCTTTCTGTTCCTCTTCTTCTATCTTCGTCTTCTTCTTTCCCTTGTATTTGCTAACTATAACTAGGACTTCTTCCTTTCTGTTCCTCTTCTTCTGTCTTCTTGACTTCCCCCTTCTTGACTTTCTTGCTAACTATGACTAGGATATCTTCCTTCCTACTCTTCTTCTGTCTTCTTGACTTCTCTATTCCTGACTTTCTTACTAACTGTAATTAGGACTGCGACTTTCTCCTCTTCTTCTGTCTTCTTGACTTCTCTATTCCTAACTTTCTTACTAACTGTAATTAGGACTACGACTTTCTCCTCTTCTTCTGTCTTTTCCTTGGCTCTCCCGTTCTTAACTTTTATACTTGCTAACTGTAATTAGGTTATAGCTTTCTTCTCTTCGACTTCGTCTCTACCTTCTTGACTTTCTTGCTAACTATAATTAGGTTACAGCTTTCTTCTCTTCGACTTTGTCTCTACCTTCTTGACTTTCTTCCTTGCTAACTGCTATTAGGTTTGCTTCTCTTTCCTTGTTCCCTTAGCTTTCTCCTTGACTTTCTTAATCACTAACTATTATTAGGTTTACGACTTTTTATACTCAACTTAGCGTTCACCTTTACTTTCTCTATACTTTCCCTCCTTTCTCTTGTTATAGGTTTCTTTACTAACTGTCTGCTATGACAAAAATCTACCTAGACCGTGGACTCTGGACCGTGGACTCTGGACCGTGGACTGTGGACTGTGGACCGTGGACACCTGACCCCTGGACACCTGGACGCTGGACACCTGGCCCCTGGACTCTGGACTCTGGCCCCTGGACACCTGGACGCTGGACTTGAAAAGTATTGCTGTTCTAAAGTGCTGCTAAAATTATAGAATTCTGTAATTAGTAGAGGGACTTGGAGAGTTGGCTTGCGCACGTTAGGAGCTTGGGGAGTTAGCTTAGGCACTTTCAGAGCTTGGGAGGTTGGCTTGGGGAGTTGGCTTGCGCACGTGAGGAGCTTGGGGAGGTTGGCTTGGAGAGGTTGGCTTGAAGAGTTAGCTTGCGCACGTTAGAAGCTTGGGGAGGTTAGCTTGGGGAGTCGGTTTGGGCACGTGAGGAGCTTGGGGAGGTTGGCTTGGGGAGGTTAGCTTGGAGAGTTGGCTTGCGCACGTGAGGAGCTTGGGGAGGTTGGCTTGGGGAGTTGGTTTGGAGAGGTTGGTTTGGAGAGGTTGGCTTGGAGAGTTGGCTTGCGCACGTGAGGAGCTTGGGGAGGTTGGCTTGGGGAGGTTAGCTTGGAGAGTTAGCTTGCGCACGTGAGGAGCTTGGGGAGGTTGGCTTGGGGAGTTGGTTTAGGTACTTTCAGAGCTTAGGGAGGTTGGTTTAGAGAGGTTAGCTTGGAGAGTTGGCTTGCGCACGTTAGGAGCTTGGAGAGTTAGCTTGAGCACTTTCAGAGCTTGGGGAGGTTAGTTTAGAGAGGTTAGCCTGGGGAGGTTAGCTTAGGGAGTTAGCTTGGGCACCTTGGAAGCTTAGAGAGGTTAGTTCAGAGAGGCTAGCTTAGAGAGTTAGCTTGGTAAGAAGTGACGGAATTTAACAGTGAAATAAATGTTAAAATAAGTACTGAAATAACTGGTGAAATTAAAAAACTTAACGTTGAAAATCAGTGGTAAATAGCTGATAAAATAGGTAAGGTAGTAAAATAAAAAGAATTAACGTTAAAAATAAGTGGTAATTTATAATAAAATATAATAGAATATAACACTAAACTAAGTGGTAGAAAGGTTAAAAGAAGAGATTAAAATAGCTAGTAAATTAAAAAGAATTAACGTTAAAAATATATAGTAATTTATAATAAAATATAATAAAATATAACACTAAAATAAGTGGTAAAAATATTAAAAGTAGAGATTGAAATAGTTAAGTAAATAGCTAATAAAATAGCTAGTAAAATT
>JALRMK010000127.1:0-19564 GCA_026119845.1 Pezicula carpinea | reverse complement strand
TACTATAGAAGACTCTCATAGAGTATCTAGACAAAGGTTTTATATAGGTAAGTAATTCACTAGCTACTACACTAGTCCTCTTTATATAAAAGCTAGGAGAAGGATTATATTTCTATATAGACTACCGAGGTCTAAATAAGTTGACAAGAAAAGACCACTACCTATTACCTCTAATTTATAAGACTTTATAGAGTATTAGTAAAGTGAAATAGTTTATAAAGCTTAATATAATTATTATATTTAACAAGATATAGATTATAAAAGGCGATGAATAGAAGACTGTATTTTATACGAGATATAGTCTATTTAAATATCTAGTTACCCTCTTTAGACTAGTGAACATATTAAGTATATTTTAACGGTATATTAATTAGGCTCTACGAGACTACCTTGATGATTTCTACTCTGTATACGTGGACAACATCTTAGTCTACATAGATAGTTCTTTAATAGAACACTAAGAGTATATATAAAAGGTCCTACGACGGATATACAAAGCTAGACTATAGATAGACATTGATAAGTGTAAATTCGAGGTGAAATCGACTAAGTACCTTGGATTTATTATCGATGTAGGTAAAGGTGTACGAATAGACCCTGACAAGGTGAAGACAATTCTAGACTAGGAAGTACTAAAGATAGCTATAGTTGTATAAAGCTTCTTAGGATTCGTGAACTTCTATTAGACGTTTATTAAGAACTACTTAGATTGTACGAAACCCCTAACGTAGCTTATACACAAGGATACTAAGTTCTAATAGATAAACGAATGCTAAGCTACCTTTAAGAAGCTAAAGGAAATGTTTACCTCTGTTCTAATACTTATTCTATATAATTATAACAAGGAAACAGTACTTAAAATAGACTCTTCTAGCTGGTGTATTAGAGGAGTACTTATATAGTACGACGACAATAGACTTCTATAGCCCTGTGTATTCTTCTTAAAAAAGAATAATCCTACTAAGTGTAACTATAAAATCTACGATAAAGAGATACTTACGATTATATAATACCTTAAAGAGTAGGACACTAAACTATAGAGTGTTAAGTATTTTAAGATTTATATAGACTATAAGAACTTATAGTATTTTATAACTGTTTAGAAGCTTACTAAACGGTAAATATATTAGTCCTTAATACTCTCTTAGTATAATTTCACGATTATATACGTCCCTAGGAAAGATAATAAACGTGTAGACACTCTCTCTCAGTGAGAACAAGATATACTAAAGGGGAGGGACACTCGGATTAACTATTATACAATGTAACTCCTTAAGCTAGAAACGCTAGTTAACCTACTAGAGGCTCTCACTTAAGCCGCACTAGTTTATACAAGATAATAAAGTAACTAGTAACGTTAAGACAGCGAAGTACAATTAGCTAGAAGTAACCAAGATAACTATAATAACTTTAATAACGTATAAAGTAATGATATAGAGATAATAAACTTTTCTCTAATAATGACGACCAAGATAATATATAGAATAACAACCTCTCTCCACTTAAAGAACTCTAGAATAAAGCTATACAAAGTAATAATTTATATAAATAAGTAATAAAAGCTATATAATAAGGACGACGGACTTTTCCCTCTAACTTAAAGCTAAAGGTCTCTATTAGAGAATGCTCCCTCTTAGAATAAGGACAACTAATGTTTAGAGGACGACTCTAGGTTCTTAACAAGGAAGAACTTTATATAAAGATAATCTAGGAAACATATAACTCTAAGGTATATAGACACCTAGGACAAGATAATACGTCCTAGATTCTTAGACGACAGTACTTCTAGCTAAGGATATCCTAGGATATAAGACGGTTTATATAGAACTATAACTCTTATAGGAGAAACTCTACTTAGTGTAACCGACGACAAGAATTCCTTAAGCCTCTTCTAGTCCTAGACTAGATATAGTAAGAAATATTAATTAACTTTATTGTCGACTTGCTAGAAAGTAACAGTTGTATAAACCTAGTTATAATAACTAACAGGCTAAGTAAAGAAGTAATATTCGACGGACTTCTAGACATTAAAGTACTAACAATAGTAAAGTGGTTCGTATAGAACTACTACCACTATTACTACCTCCTACGAGCGGTTATGTCTAACCGCGGACGGTAATTTATAGGTAAGCTATAGACGAGAGTATACTAACTTCTTAGGATTATATAAAGACTATCGACGGCTTTCTATCTAGAAACGGATAGCTCTACAGAAAGGATAAACTAAACGTTAGAAACCTACCTTTATACATTTATAGACCACGCTTAAGACGATTAGTACGACTGTCTACCTTCTATAGAGATAGCTATTAATAATAGAGATACTACCTCTACAGGAGTTAGCCTATTCTTTTTATAGTATAGCTACTATATTTAACCTCTTAACATCTCCCACACTATAACCGAGGCTAGTGTACATGTCTCTCTAATTATCTAAGTTAATATAATTGTATAGAAGTTAAAGGATACTCGTGAATAGACGTAGTTAGTAATAACTACTACCTAGTAGGTTATAGAGGAAGTTATAAACCGACGGTGATAACAGGCCCTAAGCTTCAAGGTTAGCGATAAGGTTTAGCTTAACTTAAAGAATATTTATATAGACTACCCTATAAAGAAGCTCGATATAAAACATACTAAGTTTACTGTTATAGAAGTAATAAGATCCTATAGCTACTAGCTTAATATACCTTCTAGGGTATATAATATTTTCTATAGCTAATTACTTCGCCTAGCTTTGTACGACCCGCTCCTAAGCTAAGTTTAAGATAACTCTTAACTATAGCCTTAGCTAGTTAGTAAAGAACAGGATAAGGAGTATAAAATCAAGGAGATTCAAGATAAAAAGCTTGTATAACGTAAGAAATAGTTCCTAGTTAAATAGGTAGGGTACGTATAAGTAACATAGGAGCTAGAGGACGCCTTGGGAGAGATAATTACTCTAGACCGCTAGGAAGAGGGAGCTATAGAACGGAGACTAGTTGATTAAGGACCTTGTACAAGGAGGAGGAGAGGAGGGGGGTAATGTAGTAGGTTACACCTAATATTCTATGCTTAGCGCTACCACGTCTACGTACGTAACTTCACGTGGGGTTAGATAACATAGACTATATTATATAAAGATAAAAGTTTTCCTTTCTCTTTAGAACTTCCTTTCTTCTTTAGTTAATTCTTCTTGTAATATAAACGAGCTATTATACTATATACTTTATATTCACCCTGTGACATAAAGGATAGCTAGAGATAAGGTCTAGGTGTTCTTAACAAGTGTTTTTAAGTCTAGACAGGATGTTATTTATTTATATAATACTGATTTACTTATGTTATTATAGTCTAAGTTTTTATTTCCTACTGTTAGTGTTTCTATAGTTTATAAGAGAAAGATAGACAAGGTTATACTAGTGAAGAAGGGTGTGTCTAACGGTTTAACACTAAGTAGTAACAGAGCCTAGAGAGTGAAGAGAATTAAGAAAGAGAAGAGGAGGGGACCTGTTAAGTCTTTAAACTAATAGGATCACTTCTTAGTCTCTAAGTTCTCTAGTATAAAGAGGGGAGAGCGCCTATAATCTAAGAGGCTAAAAGGCTTAGAGATTAGAGAGGAACTATAGCCTTAGGAGGTTAAGCTTATATATAAAATACTCTTTAGACAAGAGGCTATAATTACCTTCGACTTTACTAAATGTAGATAGATACACCTAGATGTTATACTACTATAGGAAATATAGATAGTGTCTTATAAAGCTTAGTAGTCTCTAGGCTTCCCTGTACTAAAGTATCTCTATAGAACTATTATAGAAATGTTAAAAGAGAGGCTTGCTACTAGAACCTTGAAAGAGGGGTATAGACCTTATTAAAATTAGTGGTTTCTTGTTAAGAAGAAGAATAGAAAGTATTAAATGGTTAACATAGCTATAAAATATAATAAAATAACTATTTAAGATATAAATCTTCTATCTAATGTAGACAAAATTGTTAAAGATTTTATAGGATGCTAAGTAACCTCGCTAATTAACTTTTTCTCTAGATACGACTAGTTAACACTTACACTAGAAAGTAGAGATATTACTAGGTTTATAACGCCTCTAGGATTACTTCGACATATAACCTTAGTCTAGGGAGCTACTAATTTAGTTACTTAGTTTATTTAGGCTGGTATAAGGATTCTTACTAAGTATATACCTAATAGAGCGAGGATTTTTATAGACGACGTACTAGTATAAGAGCCTATGTCTAGGTATAACAAGGAAGAAATTATTCCTAGTGTCACGGGGTAAATATAAAGTATATAGTATAATAGCTCGTTTATATTACAAGAAGAATTAACTAAAGAAGAAAGAAAGTTCTAAAGAGAAAGGAAAACTTTTATCTTTATACAATGTAGTCTATGTTATCTAACTACACGCGAAGTCACGTGCGTAGGCGTGGTAGCGCTAAGCATAGAATATTAGGTGTAACCTACTACACCTAGAGTCCACCGATTTATATAGGAGTATATTACTAACTTAGACACCGTCCTTATAGATATTAAAAGGACTAGGGCGATAATAGGTGCTAAGTCGTAGTTCTATATCTCTGGTATTAAGCTTGTAGGCTTTGTCTATAGTGTAGATAACTACTCTCTTAAAAGTGTAAAAGTTAGTAAGATCTATAACTAGAGGCTATATAAAGATATAATAGAAGTAAGGGTATTTATTAGGGTCTATGTCTACTACTAGATATAGATTAAGAACTTTACGTTAATAGTAGCCCTGATTTATTACCTTATAAAGAAAGGAGTCAAGTAAAGCTAGGGGAAAGAGTAGGACAAGGTAATAGAGACTTTAAAAATAGCCTTGATTTTAGCCCTAGCACTTGTCTATCTTAACACTACCTCCGGTGCCTATCTTATTATTCTAGCGGTTAATACTAGTCTAAAAGGGTGGGGCGTAGTACTAATATAGCTTGATAAGAGATAATAGAGATACCTAGTCTAATATAAGAGTGGTATTTAGTCTAAGGCTAAGTAGAACTACGACGCTATAAAAAGAGAGTGTCGAGGGGTCCTAAAAGTACTAAAGAAAGTTAAGAACTACCTAGTTAGTATATATTTCCTACTAGAAACTAATGCTGTAGTACTAGTAGCCTAGTTAAATTAGTCGGCTTATAATATTCCTAGTGCTCTTATAACTAGATAGCTCGCTTAGATTAGGCTCTTTAATTTTAAGGTGAAGTATATACCTAGTAGAAAACACACGGCTATTAATAGCTTGTCTTAGCGTCCTATAGTAGACTATAAGGCTAATAGTGATAAGGATATTAATAACTTTATTAATGTATAACTTAGGTGTATTTTTATAGTACTAACCGTCTATGTTATATTAGTTAATAAGAATTTTAACAATATTTTAGAAGGTGAATATTCTCTAGATTTAAAGCTTATTATATAGTACCTTCTAACTCTATAGCGGCTTGTATAGGTTAAGCTCTTAGACTTTTATAAATTTAAGAATAGGGCCTTGAAATATACTGTAGAAAATTAGACACTCTATAGGTGGGTAGAAAAGAGGGTGTCTCGCTAGTATGTAATTAATTTATAGAAAGAGAAGAGAGTGGTTATAAATAGACTCTACGATAAAACTAGGCACTAGGGTTAGGAGAGTATATTTACTAAGGTAGCGGCCAGGTATTTCTAGGATAACTACTGTACTAACGTTAAAGAATTTTATACTATATACCCTAGGTGCTAGTTTTAAGATAGTACTAAGGTTAAAGAGTTGTTATATCTAACCTAGACAAGTGTCTTATAGGAAAAAGTTACCCTAGATATTATCTACATACCTACTTATATAGGGTATAAATATCTAGTTGTCGCTAGGGAGGACCTGTCCGGCTAGCTAGAGGCTAGAGCTCTATAGAAGACTATGTCTAAGGTAATTACTAATTTCTTATAGGAAGAGATAGTTTATAGACATAGGATTTTTAAGACGCTCGTTATAGATAGGGGCTCTAAGAATAAAGGATAGCTTAAGGTACTAACTCTAAAGTATAGTATCTACTAAGTGGTTATATTAGTATATAATCCTTATATAAATAGAATAGTTAAGAGAGACTATAAGGTGATTAAGGACGCGCTCTTAAAGATAATAAATAGGGGGATTAAGAAGTGGAAGTCTAATCTTTACTTAGTGCTCCTTATAGATTAAGTCTTAGTAAAGAGTACGACTAGATATACCCCTTTCTATCTAGTCTATAGTGTTAAAGCTATACTACCTATAGAATCTTAAATTCCTATATAGAGGATAATAGATTAGAAGAACGTATATATAACCGAGGAGCTTCTAGTGTTAAGGGCTAGATAAATTTAGCTATGGGATAAGGACTTAGAGGAGGCTACTATAAAGTAGAAACGTATATAGTTAGATAGAAAGGAGTAGTTTAACTAGAGTCGGAGGATTTAGGGCGGAGCTATTAAGGAAGGGGCTATTGTTCTACTCTATAATGTACTATAGGAGGTAGATATGTTATCCTAAAAAAAGCTTTAGTATCGTTGGTTAGGGTTCTTTTATATAGTTAAAGCGATTTAGAAGAAAGGTATATACTTTCTAGAAGAGCTAGATAGGTCGAGGCTAAAGGGTATCTTTACTAGACGGAGATTAAAGCTATTTTATAAGCGTGATAGCGTCTAGGATCTAGTCTGTGCTAAGGGAACGTTAAACACTACCCTCGGTAATACTACTATGAGTGTAGAAATAGAAGGGCTATTAGAGGATATAGAAACCAAGGAGATTAAGGGGGCTAGGGATAAGGTGTTAGGTAGGACGTAGAGAAAGGTACTCTAGGAACTAGAGGATATATAGTAGGAAGAGAGGTAGAAGGCTATTCTAAGTAGAAAGAAGCTAGCCGTCGTAGTTAGGTTAGACGCTACTAAGTGGTAGTAGCTATGATTTCCTCTGTCTAGCGGGGAAAATTAAGAGATGTAGTATAGTATAGGGAGGAGACGTTATAGGCTAGGCTAGGGGTCGGCCTAAATTTTTTTTAGAGGGGAGAGAGTTTATAAGTATAATTTAAAGGGAGAAGAGTTTCTTAAAGAAAAAATAAGAATTATATTAAGGGCTACTAGGTGGGGTATAGGGGGTATCTATGCTATAGTACTAATAAAAGAAAATCGTGGTTACCTAGTGCTATTAAAAGAAGGGGAAAAAATAAAAAATAAAAGATTTATTCTAGTTCTATATAGACGACTAATAAATTTAGATACTATTAGAAGGGCTAGTAGTACTGTTACCTCTATTAGAGTCGCGGTGAGAACCCTTTAAGAACTTAAGCTTAAGAGAGCTAGAGTCTAAGGAGTAAGATAAGCTATAAGTCTTAGGTAGGGGCGCGACACTACTAGTACTATTAGAAGGGCCGGCCTCGGTATTACTAGGAGCGATAGGAGAAGCTCTATATAGAGGAGTAACAGGAGTAACAGGGTTAGTAGTGGTGGTAGTAGTAGTAGCTACCTTCTTCTAGCTCTTTCCTTTATAGGTGGTGGTAGTCTTCTTCTTTATAGACTTAGGTTCTATAATCTCTACGATATCCTCCTCCTTCTTCTTCTCCTTACCCTTAGTAGTGGTAGCGATAGTAGTAGTAGTAGTATTCTTCTCCTTGTTAATAACAGGGGTGACGACCGTCTTCTTCTTACTCTTTCCCTTGCTAGGAGTGGTAATAGTAGCGGCGGGGGAGAATAGACTAGAGTAGAGCGAGGTGATAGTATTAGCGAAGGATTTACTAGAGGAGGTGTTAGGTGCTATCGATGTTAGTTTAGAGATATAATAGGTAGGGGCGGCGTCTATCTCTTACTTTTACTTCTTTAATAGTAACAATAGTGATAGAGGTAGTAATATAGATAGAGATAGTGTTAGTAACGTAGAAGGGGTAGTAATTAGTCTGTTTATATAGGTATAGTGATTAATACTATTATATTGATTATCTCTATAGAAAAGTAGAGATAATACCTACCCCTAGTAGTTATTATAGGTGAGTACTTAAGATAGGAGTAGGGAGGACACTTTAAGCGTAGTATTACCACTATTAAGAGAGGTAGTATAATTAAACAATAGAACGAGACTATCTAGTCCGAGAAATAGGTGTCTATAGATAGTATAGCCGGGGTAGAGTTAAAGATAGGGGAGGAATATAATATAAAAGTTATAGACTTCTATCTATATAAGGACACTCTTATATATAGTATATAGTAATATACTAATAGTATAGTTAGATAGCTTATAACTCTAAAGGGACTTGTCGAGGTATATATTTAAAATATATATAGTACTAGGTATAGAGTTATACTTAGGGGCGTTACTCTACGCCTTACTAGTAACATATAGGTAAGTTTAAGTTATAGTAGTAGTGGTCGCGATAGTTAGTATAGTATTTATTTTAATATTTATAAATAGTATAAAAGTTTTTTATTAATAGTTATACTACTGTTAGAATTAGCTATTAGTATATATAGAATATATATATACTATAAAAAGGGGTAGTATAATAAGACGTATAAGATATAGTCTTGTTAAAAGAAAAAAAGAGGGGAAAGAAGACTGTCGACTTACTATGATTAATATATATAAAATATAAAAGGTAAAGAGAAAAAGAAAAAAGAAAGAGAAAAGAAAGAAGTAGAGAGAGAGCCTAGATATTTATAAGAAATAGGGGGGGACTTTCCTATTGTTTATTAAATTGTTTATAAACTATTTATTAGTTACACTCTAGTGTACTTAATCTATAATAACTATATAGTCTTAATACTATGTGTATTCTATTGTGTGTTCTAATTGTATAAGCTAAGAACTAGACGATATTCTATCGTCTATATAGACAGACTATAAAACCCTTTAGTTATTAGTGTACCGTTATATAATAACACCACATATAATACTAATTTACCGACACTAGTAACTTTTTCTTTTCCCCTATATAAAATAGAAAAACTAACACTCTAGAATCTATAGAAATAAATGTCTTTTTTATAGTATTCTTTATAGAAAATAATTAATAAAAGTTATAAGATAAAATTAAAAATTAGAAAATAATCAAGAAATAATTAAAGGATAAAATAGATAAAACAAGGAATAAATAAGTAGTAAAACAAGAAATTAAATAAGAACTAAATAAGAACAATTATAGGGACTATATTCTCTTGGTAATTTCTATCCTTTATAGGATAAAATCCTCTATAGAATAAAATCCTTCATAGAATGAAATCCTCTATAGAATAAAATCTCCGTAGAATAAAATCCTCTATAG
Source organism: Pezicula carpinea (assembly GCA_026119845.1). Classification (NCBI taxonomy): domain Eukaryota; kingdom Fungi; phylum Ascomycota; class Leotiomycetes; order Helotiales; family Dermateaceae; genus Pezicula; species Pezicula carpinea. The sequence continues at coordinate 10,294 of JALRMK010000127.1, read as the reverse complement.
AATAAAATCTCTGTAGAATAAAATCTCTATAGAATAAAATCTCTATAGAATGAAATCCTCCTAATCCTGTCCTCTAGTAAATTTTAATTTTTTTTTTTTTTTTTTTTTTTTTTAGTAACATTAAAAGAGTATAAAAAATTAATCTATAACATCTTTCTTTAGTCGACGACATCCTTGAATATACTTGTAGAGTGCTATGTTTAATAGAAATGTTAAGCTACACTTTATACACTTAAATAGCTAACATTCTAGTAAGTGGTTAAATAGTACTTAGCTAGAAGGGAAAGAAGAAGAGTATTTCTAACAGGTTTATAGCTATAGTGGTTTATATAAACTTAGCTGTCAAGGTAGCTTTAACAAAGAAGAAGAAGGTTCTAGTTATAGAGAAGAAGAAGCCGGCTACTTCTATAACTACTCTAGCTACTTAACTCTATTCTATAGTTCTATAGTTTCTCCTTATAGTTGTTAAACTATCTTCTATAGCTCTTATATTTCCTTTTATTATTTATCCCTTATTTCTATATCTCCCTGAATTATATTTTATATAGCCCTAATCTAATCTTAAGAGACAAGAGAGGTAGGCATGGTTAGACGTAGCCGCTAGGTTTTATTACTATAGGTATTAACGAAGTAGATTTGTCTATTATTGTCGTATCTACTATCTCACCCTGTAGGAATTTTATATAACGCTAGTAGTTAATTCTAATATACTATTATATATGTAACAAGATAGAGAGAGATTTTATAGAAAGAAGAAAGTCTAGAAGTTGATTTCATAGGAAGGAATAATAGCCTAAAGGCTTAAAGGTGGTTTCATAGAAAGGACTAGTGGCCTAGAGGCTCGAAGGTTGTTTTATAGAAAGGACTAATAGCCCGGAGACTACGTAGAAAAGAGAGGCTATTTAGAACTTAAAACGTAATCTAAAACAAGGTAACGAAAAGCTGGTAGAGACTTTAAAATTAATAGTAGACAGGCTTAATTAAGAGGTCCTGTCACGGGGCGAATACAAAGTATACAGTGTAATAGCTCGTTTATATTACAAGAAGAATTAACTAAAGAAGAAAGGAAGTTCTAAAGAGAAAGGAAGACTTTTATCTTCGTACGATGTGGTCCGTGTCATCTAACCACACGCGAAGTCACGTGCGCAGGCGTGGTAGCGCCAAGCATAGAATATCGGGTGTAACCCGCCACATTACCCCCCTTCTCTTCTCCTCCTCGTACAAGGCCCTTAATTAACTAGTCTCCGTTCTATAGCTCTCTCTTCCTAGCGGTCTAGAGTAATTGTCTCTCCTAAGGCGTCCCCTGGTTCCTATGTTGCTTGTGCGTACCCTACCCATTTAACTAGGAACTATTTCTTACGTCGTATAAGCTTTTCGTCTCGAATCTCCTCGATTTTATACTCTTTATCCTGTTCTTTACCAACTAGCTAAGGCTGTGGTTAAGAGTCATCTTGGACTTGGCTTGGGAGCGGGTCGTACGAAGCTAGGCGAAGTAATTAGCTGTGGAAAACATTGTGTACCCTAGGAGGTGTATTTAGCCGGTAGCTATAGGATCCTATTACTTCTATAACAGTAAACTTAGTATGTTTCACATCGAGCTTCTTCGTAGGGCGGTCTGTACGAATATTCTTTAAGTTGAGCTAAACCTTATCGCCAACTTTAAAGCTTGGGGCCTGTTGCCGCCGTCGGTTTATAACTTCCTCTATAACCTACTAGGTAGTAGCCATTGCCGACTACGCCTATTTACGAGTATCCTTTAACTTCCGTACGATTATATCAGCTTGGGCAATCAGAGAGGCATGTGTACTAGCCTCGGTCATAGTGTGGGAGATGTTAAGAGGTTAAATGTGGTAGCTATACTATAGGAAGAATAGGCTAACTCCTGTAGAGACAGTATCTCTATTGTTAATAGCTATCTCCGTAGAAGGTAGACAGTCGTACCAATTGTCTTAAGCATAGTCTATAAACGTACGAAGGTAGGTTTCTAACGTTTAGTTTATCCTTTCCGTAGAGCCATCTGTTTCTAGATAGAAAGCCGTCGATAGTCTTTATACAATCCCGAGAAGTTAGTATATTCTCGTCTATAGCTTACCCACGAATTACCGTCCGCGGTTAGACATAACCGCTCGTGGGAGGTAGTGATGGCGGTAGTAGTTCTGTATAAACCACTTTACCACTGTTAGTACTTTAATGTCTAGAAGTCCGTCGAATATTACTCCTTTACTTAGCCTATCTATTATTACAACCAGGTTTATACAACCGTTACTTTCTAGCAAGTCGACAATAAAGTCAATTAATATTTCTTGCTATATCTAGTCTAGGACTAGTAGAGGCTTAAGGAATCCTTGTCGTCGATCGCGCTAAGCAGAGTTTCTCCTGTAAGAGTTATAGTTCTATATAAACCGTCTTACATCCTAGGACATCCTTGGCTAGAAGTACTGTCGTCCAAGAATCTAGGACGTATTATCTCGTCCTAGGTGTCTACATGCCTTAGAGTTATATGTTTCCTAGATTATCTTCGTACAAAGTTCTTCCTTATTAGGAACCTAGAGTCGTCCTCTAAACATTAGTTGTCCTTGTTCTAAGAGGGAGCATTCTCTAATAGAGACCTTTAGCCTTAAGTTAGAGGGGAAAGTCCGTCGTCCTTGTCGTACAGCTTCCGTTACTCGTTCGTACAAATCATCACTTTATATAGCTTCATTCTAGAGTTCCTCGAGTAGAGAGAGGTTATTGTTCCGTACATTATCTTAGTCGTCATTATTAGAGGAAGGTTTGTCATCTCTATTATCGTTACTTCGTACGTTATTAGAGTTGTTAGAGTTATCTTAGTTGCCCCCGGCTAGTTGTACCTTGTTGTCTTAGCGTCGCTAGTTGCTTTATTGTCTTGTATAAACTAGTGCGGCTTGAGTGAGAGCCTCTAGTAGGTTAACTAGCGTTTCTAGCTTAAGGAGTTACATTGTACGATAGTCAATCCAAGTGTCCCTCCTCTTTAGCATATCTTGTTCTCGCTAAGAGAGGGCGTCTACACGTTTATTGTCTTTCCTAGAGACGTATACAATCGTGAAATTATACCGAGAGAGTATTAAGGACCAACACATTTACCGTTTAGTAAGCTTCTAAACAGTTATAAAATACTATAAGTTCTTATAGTCTGTACAAATCTCGAAATACTTAACACTCCGTAGTTTAGTATCCTACTCTTTAAGGCATCGTATAATCGCGAGTATCTCCTTATCATAGATTTTATAGTTACACTCAGTAGGATTATTCTTTTTCAAGAAGAATACACAGGGCCGTAGAAGTCTATTGTCGTCGTACTACATAAGTACTCCTCTAATACACCAGCTAGAAGAATCTGTTTCAAGTACTGTTTCCTTGTTATAATCGTATAGAGTAAGTATTAGGGCAGAGGTAAATATTTCCTTCAGCTTCTCGAAGGTAGCTTGGCATTCGTTTGTCCATTAGAACTTAGTATCCTTGTGTGTAAGCTACGTCAGGGGTTTTATATAATCTAAGTAGTTCTTGATAAACGTCCGGTAGAAGTTCACGAATCCTAAGAAGCTTTATACAGCTATAGCTGTCTTCAGGGCTTCCTAGTCTAGAATTGCCTTCACCTTGTCAGGGTCTATTCGTACGCCTTTGCCTACATCGATGATAAATCCAAGGTACTTAGTTGATTTCACCTTGAATTCACACTTATCAATGTCTATCTATAGTCTAGCTTCGTGTATCCGTCGTAGGACCTTTTATACGTGCTCTTAGTGTTCTATTAAAGAACCATCTGTATAGACTAAGATGTCGTCCACGTATACAGAGTAGAAATCATCAAGGTAGTCTTGTAGAGCCTAATTAATATACCGTTAAAATATACTTAGTGCGTTCGCCAGTCTAAAGGGGGTAACTAGATATTTAAATAGACTATATCTCGTATAAAACACAGTCTTCTATTTATCGCCTTTCGTAATCTATATCTTGTTAAATGTAGTAATTATATCAAGCTTAGTAAACTATTTCACTTTACTAATACTCTATAAAGTCTTGTAAATTAGAGGTAATAGGTAGCGGTCTTTTCTTGTTAACTTATTCAGACCTCGGTAGTCTACATAGAAACGTAATCCTCCTCCTAGCTTTTATACGAAGAGGACTAGTGTAGTAGCTAGTGAATTACTTACCTGTATAAAACCTTTGTCTAGATACTCCGTGAGAGTCTTCTGTAGTACGAGGAGTTTATCGCGTGACATCTTGTAGAGAGGACCCTAAGGGGGTTATAGTGTCTTACTGTCTATCTTTTTAAGTTTAATTAAGTGATTAATACCAGGGCCGTAGAGTGGTGGTAGTAGATCTACCTTTATACAATTGAAGTTAACTAGGAATTCATGGTAATACGTAGGTAGCTTCGTACGAGGATTAGTTCTTATCTTCTATATAAGGGCTTTGTTAATGTCTGCTAGGCTTGTAGTAAAGACTTCCACATTCTTACGTCGTTTCCCTTGTGCTAGTACATTGAAAGAGACAGTAGATATAGTAATAACATCGTACGATCGATCGAGTGTCTTTACCTAGTTTCGTACAATCGTTCCTATAGATATAATCTAACATTTAGACTATGCTACATTGATCTGTACATCTTGTATCTTGATCTATGACATCCTAAGGATTATGTCGTACGAAGATAGTTTTAGTACAATGTATAAAAAGCACCGTTCTTTAGTGTGGCTATTAATATCTATAGACATAATAGCTACATCTATAATCTAATCATTAGAATCATTGAATCTAGTAAGATCTACTAGAGAGATAGGTATACGCTAAAGGTTGTACTTAGTAGTAAAGGAGTTATCGATTAGTCTATATAGAAGGCATCCTATATTAACAAGTGTTATAGTAAAACATTCTTTATTTACTAGTGTTAATACAAGGAAAGACTCCCTATTCATTGACTTTTTAAACTTTATCTAAGCCTCTACTACTTCTCTTGAGACCTTCGTACGCTTCTAGCGGCGTCTTCTACTAGAAGCTATTCTTTTCCCGAGTCCTTAGACTCGGACGACACTTTAGTATCAGTAGTCACTTTAACTACTCTCTTCTTTCTTTTCTACGTAGGGGCAGCGCGGCTTTCCTTCTTCTTCTACTAGTCTTAGACCTATAGCTTCGTACGACAATCTTAGACCATGTGTCTACTCCTGCCACATTGTAAACATAGGTCTTCTTGCCTACAACGTTTAATTTCCCTTAGGTCTGTCTATCTTGGTTCCTTCGTACAAGAAGTAGCGACTTACGTTGTCGTACGTTCCTAGTCTATCTACTCTAGTGCTACAGGTATAGGCGTTGTACGAGGGGATAATTCTCGCGCTTAGTTGTTTATACGCTATGTTGTCCTCTCTTAGACTTCTTCTTGTTAGTCTAAGATTCTCTGTAGTTAGACGTAGAATTCTTCGTACAAGTCCTTCTCCTCGGTGCCGACTAAACCAGTTATAAGCTTAGTAGACAGGGCAGCCTTGAGAAAGCTCTTCTTAATTTCGTTATCCTAACCCTAGCCCTATACTTCTAGTAGCAAGCGATTGAACTCGGTTAAGTACTTAAGAAATAGTGTTAAGCCCTGCTTTATCTTGTTAAGCTTTATAATCGCTTTAGCCTTTATACGAGGGTCTAGGAATACAGTGTCTATTTACTTAAATAACCTCTATACAGTCATCTAATTTGTCTACTAGGTAAATGTTATCCAGGGGTAGATTCGTCTTACTACTATATCCGTGAGTCGTCTAAACCTATACTAGACCTATTCTTCCATGCCTCTAATTAACCTTCCGTCGATCCGTAGCTTTACCTTAAGTAACCCCCTGAATTACACGTACAACGCTAAATCTATGCCGTCGAATTCCTTAACATTTAGCAGTGAAGACTTCGGTTTTCGTACGTAGTCTTGGGAAGGCGGGGTCTATTCTACCTAGGGGGTATCCGCTAGTATAGGTGCTCCTCGTTCTTCTATCCGTATAATCCTCTCAGCTAGAGCCGCTACACTATGGGTTTATTAGACAGCTAGGTCTACTAATTGCCTAGCTTACACTTCGAGGGCTACTTAAAGCTATTCTATTACTACTTCTGCTATCTTCATAATATTATAGCTAAGTCTACCGTGTATAGCTCAGTCTTATACCGTCGTAGGTTCGTACAATAGCTAGAGATACCGTGTGTAGGTCTAAGACGTCTATCGTCGTCGTAGTATAGCTAAGTCTACCGTGTGTAGCTTAGTCTTATACCGTCGTAGGTTCGTACAATAGCTAGAGATACTATGTATAGGTCTGAGGCGTCTATTGTCGTCGTAGTACAGCTAAGTCTACTGTATATAGCTTAGTCTTACGTCGTCGTAGGTTTATACGACAGCTAGAAATACCGTGTGTAAATCTAAGACGTCTGTCGGGATTCGTACGACTTAATCTAATTAAAGAGAGTCGAGTAAGAAGAGTTAATTCTAATGTCACGGGGCGAATGTAAAGTATATAGTGTAATAGCTCGTTTATATTATAAGAAGAATTAACTAAAGAAGAAAGGAAGTTCTAAAGAGAAAGGAAGACTTTTATCTTCGTATAATGTGGTCCGTGTTATCTGACCACACGCGAAGTCACGTGCGCAGGCGTGGTAGCGCCAAGCATAGAATATCGGGTGTAACCCGCCACAGGTCCGTAGATAATAGGTGATCTGTAGGGTTTTATTACTACGAAATAGGTGCTACTAAATACTAGGTTAATTCCGTAGGTTCTAGAGTCTAGTTCTTTAGTTGTTAGGTTACTTATAGCTAGGTTGTCTTAACATATTAAAGACTAGTTAATTGGGTATTAAATTAGCTCTATACAATGCCTGGTTATTTAGTTGCTATTATAGCTAGCTTACGTCCGTAGAATAGCTAGGTAGTGAAGTTACTACTAGGTAATAGATTGCTACTTTTACTACTAGGGTAGTAGTGTACCTAATTGTCTATGATTAAGTGAGGTTAATCATTAATCAATGTTAGTTACACTCTAGTACACTTATTCTATAATAACTATATAGTCTTAATACTATGTGTATTCTATTATATGTATTCTTTATCATGTGTTTTTAATCGTATAGGCTAAGAACTAGACGATATTCTATTGTCCGCATAGATAGACTATAAAACCCTTTAGTCTCAGAGTACCGTCACATGACGGCACTACACGTGATACGTACACGTGATACTAATTTCCCGACACTTATAGTAATAACTTAGGATTAATATATAAATAACATTTATATCTAAATACTCTAATATAGTTAAGTAAAGACTTAACACTAGTAAAGGCTTTATTAGGGCTAAATTAAGTCTTGTTAATTATAGGTCTATATCTAGTTATATTATAAATATAGGTATCTACTTCTATAACTTTATCCTAGAACTTAATAGGTAATCTAGCGTCTTTAAGTATAGTATAGACATTATTTTTAAATGTCTAGATTACTCTTTCTATAACACTGTTCTAGTAGGATATATAAGAAATAGTAGGTTTATATTATACTTCTTTATACTATGTCTATTCTTTAACAAGTGATTTTAACTCTACTATATTATTAATACAAGTTATAAGTAGGTTTAACTAAGTCTACTGTTTAACTCTAACCTTCTAAGCTTATAGTTTATAGATAACTTCTTATCTATTCTTTACTAGGATTAACTAAACTTTCTAAGTTATATTTTCTATAATTTAATAAAAGTAGATATTCCTCTATAGACTTCTTAGTAGTAGTCTATAGACGTTAATTAACACGAGAGTTAGGATTAACTCTTTCTTTAGACTTAGAGTTTTATTAATCCTATTTCTTATCTTAGTTAGACTATACACTTTATATAGTAATTAATTCTTTTAGTTTAGAATTAAGATCTATTTCTTAAGAGTAGTGTTAGTAGAACAGGGTCTTGTTCATATGTGTGTACACACAAGGTATAGGGTAACTATTGTTATATTATAAATCTGTCCTCTCTCTTGATTGTACAGATCAAGAACTAGACGATATTCTATCGTACGCATAGACAGACTATGAAACCCTTCAGTCTTAGAGTACCGTCACATGACGGCACTACACGTGATACGTACACGTGATACTGATTTCCCGACAAGTAGTAACCTTATAGAGATTCTTAATTTTATTATCTCTCTTATATCTAAGTTATTAGTACTATAATAACTATTCTTTAAGAATTCTATTAGGGTTTCTTCTACGGTCTTTACTAGGGACATAGTCTAAATTAGAACTTAAATTTAATTTAATTTTAGATTTATCTCTACTAGTTATATTATAGAAGTAATTCTTAGTTTAACATTTCACCGAGACATTTTAATAGAGGTATCTTAGTAAGATAACTTTATTCAAGCTATTTTAAGGTTACTTAACTTCCTCTAAGTAATTTACTAACTTTTCCTAAGTAGTACTTAGGGCTAGAGTATAGTGTATAAAGAGTGTTATTTTACTAAGTCTAGGTATAATCTAGGAAATATAATATAAACCTCTACTTATTATTACTTTAAGTAATATCTTATTAGTGTTCTTATACTTATAGTATATCTTCTTTTTATTAAATATACTAATAGTGTTATTATTAAAATAGAGTTTCTTTCTAGAGAGAAGATTTATACTAAGACTAGAGATATAGTAAATATTAACAAGTAAAGTAGAACTCCTAGACTCTAACCTTATCTTAACTATTCCTATATAATCTAAGTATAATTTCTCTCTACTAACTATAATAGTACGCTGTCTAATTAGAATTAGTAGTCCTTTAAATACTTAATATTAGTTAGTTATATATAAGGAAGTTCTAGTATTAAAGATCTATTAAGATAAAGGTGTCTTATAAATATCTTTCTAAGAGACACCTACTATTTTAATTAAGAGTTTATTAATATCTAATTTAGAGTTAATTAAGGTATTAGAATTAGATTTAGTGTTAGTAGTATAGTTATAACGTTTCTTCGACGTTAGCTCCCGACGTCTACCCTTAGTCTTTACCTTAACATACTTGTCACGGGGTAAATGTAAAGTATATAGTATAATAGCTCGTTTATATTATAAGAAGAATTAACTAAAGAAGAAAGGAGGTTCTAAAAAGAAAGGAAGACTTTTATCTTTATACAATGTAGTCTATGTTATCTAACATTATCTAACTATACACGAAGTCACGTGCGCAGGCGTGGTAGCGCCAAGCATAGAATATCAGGTGTAACCTACTACATTACCCCCCTCCTCTCCTCCTCCTTGTACGAGGTTCTTAATTAACTAGTCTCCCTTCTATAGCTCTCTCTTTCTAGTGGTCTAGAGTAATTATCTCTCCTAAGGCGTCCTCTAGCTCCTATGTTACTTGTACGTACCCTACCTATTTAACTAAGAACTATTTCTTACGTTATATAAGCTTTTCGTCTTGAATCTCCTTGATTTCGTACTCTTTATCCTGTTCTTCACTAACTAGCTAAGGCTATAGTTAAGAGTCATCTTAGACTTAGCTTAGGAGCGGGTCGTATAAAGCTAGGCGAAGTAATTAGCTATAGAAAACATTGTGTACTCTAGGAGGTGTATTAAGCTAGTAACTATAGGATTCTATTACTTCTATAATAGTAAACTTAGTATATTTCATATCAAGCTTCTTTATAGAGCGGTCTATATAAATATTCTTTAAGTTAAGCTAAACCTTATCGCTAACTTTAAAGCTTAGGGCCTATTGCCGCCGTCGGTTTATAACTTCCTCTATAACCTACTAGGTAGTAGCTATTACTAACTACGTCTATTTATAAGTATCCTTTAACTTCTATACAATTATATTAGCTTAGACAATTAGAGAGGCATGTATACTAGCCTCGGTCATAGTGTGGGAGATGTTAAGAGGTTGAATATAGTAGCTATACTATAGGAAGAATAGACTAACTTCTGTAGAGGTAGTATCTCTATTGTTAATAGCTATCTCCGTAGAAGGTAGGTAGTTATACTAATCATCTTAAGTATAGTCTATAAACATACAAAGGTAGGTTTCTAACGTTTAGTTTATCCTTTCTATAGAGCTATCTGTTTCTAGATAGAAAGCCGTCGATAGTCTTTATATAATCCCGAGAAGTTAATATACTCTTGTCTATAGCTTACCCACGAATTACTGTCCGCGGTTAGATATAACCGTTCGTAGGAGGTAGTAATAGCGGTAGTAGTTCTATACGAACTACTTTACCACTGTTAGTACTTTAATGTCTAGAAGTCCGTCGAATATTACTCCTTTACTTAGCCTATTAGTTAT
>JALRMK010000126.1:0-20320 GCA_026119845.1 Pezicula carpinea | reverse complement strand
AGACTATAACTAGGATCTAAAATTAATATATAAAGATACCTTAATATAGTTCTTTATAGATAACTTATAAGTTTAAATTAAGTTATTATCTATAAGTAAATTAGTAAGAAAGAAGAAAATTTAAGACTTATAAAGAATATATACTTAGTTAACTCTTATCTTCTAAAAAATAAGTTAGTATAAAGAGATTTCTTATACTACTAGTAGATATAGTATTCTTTATTAATCTAATAAAGGTACGAAAAAGATACTTATAAGATTCTAATACTATATAACGGAAGAGCACTAGTACCGGAGTCATGTGATCTTTCTACCCCTTTACCTCCGCGAGTCCAAGCGAAATCCTCGGCTATCACCGCTACAAAGAACCATAGCTTCAACCACCACTACCATAGTTACAACTCACGAACAAGCAGTAGAAGCAGTAGAATTAGAGAAGTAGCAGCTATTATTCTCTCGCAATCCATTGTACCGCTAGCAATTCCGCTGCGTAGAATACTTTCGCTAGTCAGCCCTGTGTAAGTAATACTACAACCGTAAGTAATCCCATTGCAAGCAACTCTACTACAACCACCACTGCCTACCTATCACGCGTATGTTCGTTCGTTCCCCAAAGCACAAGAAGAATGCCGTGGTTAATTATCATGTTCGTAGGAATGCGCGCCTCAAGGCCGTGCATCCCGTGCGGATGGGTCGTTGAAACAAAGCCAGCGAAACTCCCATTGTAATCCTCTTTATCTTCTACCACCCAGACAGCATCGCAATTTACGACGAGACCCGGGACTTGATCAACTACCTTACGAACGCTATAGCGAGCGCCAAGTCTCCCCCCAGCGCCAGCGCCAGTCCCACCGGAGACGCAGAAATCAAAGACGAAGAGTTCTTCTTTAATGTCTGTCGGTCTGATTTCATTGAACACACGACGACTCGGAGCGCAGTCGATAAGTCCTCCTCATTCTGCCGATACGACCACTACCCACGCGTTTACAACGACAGCTTCTCACGCCCTGGCGCCTCTATCGGCCGCGTCCTTAATGATTTCATAGGCACACTAGCTGGTTACATGGTACACGATGACCACGTTTACACAGTTATAAATCACCACGTTCTATTAGAATCATCCGCCGCATACAGCGCTACCGATACCCCTTGCAACGCCCTACAACGTCTAATCTCCTTCACCAAGCGACCACCGAGACAACATCAATATCCTTAAAACTGATGCGCTAGCCACGACTTTGGCGCCCGAAGCCGATGGTACGTAGGATGTCAGCGAGGAATAGATCCCGTCTAAAGGCGCAGTGACCGTTTGTCGACTAGTATACACGAAGTATAACGGCCTATCACGCTGCAATATTGATGAAGATGTCTTGGGTAATTATAGTTAGAATGTCGAGAACGTTTTTACAATCTAGAATGTAGAGTATCCGCGAGCGCTAGAGCTTGCTAAAGTCTTCAGTCTAGGCCAGAATATGTGGATGTTGCTTCGCTAGCCTGCGATGGATTTTAAAGATATTAAACACCCCTAACGACCTGTCAACTAGCTAGGAAGAGGCCGATGACATTTCTACTAAGTGGAAAGCATTTGTGGATATATGTATGTCGATTAGTCTAATTGATAGGCCTGATATAATAGAGGTTTTACAATTTTAAGATAAAGTATAGAGTGAGACGCGGGCGAGAAGGACAATGTAAAGGATTAGACTAACTTCACTAAAATAATTGATTTACAATGATAGAAGTGTGTTAAAGACATATATGGCCGCTGATTTCTCTCACCTAGCTCCCTAAACTGTTAATTTCATAGCGAAACCGTATGCTATATATAGATCTTACCGGGGAATAATGTACAGTTATATAACTTACTATCCCTCTAATCTCGTTGATTTCACCGCAGTAAGCATACCATGTACATCTACTAGACATATTCAGTGACGAAATGAGATCTAACCCAAGAGCGCTCATAGATCAGTAATAAAAATTACAGCTAGCCCTGTTTAACTCTTCCCAAATATTATCCTTCTATATTATATTCTTGGACATTCTCTCTATAACCTCTATCTCCTTGCTTACACACCAAACGTTTATCCCATCTCCTCAGCATCACATATAATCAACTCTAGCATCTCCCGCTCAAACATCAACGTATCGATTTTCCAGATCAAATCTGGTAAATAATAGTCGTATTCGTCTTTCCTCCCGAGTACTAGCTTCAAGAAAGCGATTTGCTGCGTGTAGCCTAATCCACCAGTATATTTCTCGTTTCTACCAACAAAACCCCAATCCAGGCCTTTCAACATCAGAAACCTTTCCTCAGAACCGCAAATTTCGATCAGACGTTTTTTAATATTAGCCGTCGTGATAGACTTCTGGACAATCCTCGGTATCTCATAATCTTCTTTTTTGTTAAACCTCCTCCAGATTCTTGCGAATTTCTGCTGGTCAATGTCTGAACACAGTGTTTCGAACGGGTATTCATCCCAAAGGATTAATGTTCTCAAAAGGTGCCAGGACTCTTTCTCCTTTTCTGGATGCTGATTCCCCTCAAGCCCATTCCCTACTCCCTCTCCCAACCATACTAATTCTTCGCTCGACTCCTCAGATCGATGCAGCCAATCTGCCATCACCAATAGCTTCACTCCAGTGAAAAGACTTAAAACATCTCGCACTAAGCACTCTTCCGTCATTTTCATGTAGCTCCTGTTACTAAAAATAACTAGATTCTGAACCTGCCTCGCTATATCCTCACTAATTTCCGGGCCATCGAGTGATAACTTGCCTTTAAATTCCCACGGCGCATATGGATTCGACGAGTCAAAGTTAAATTCTGCATCCCAGCGAAAGTATAAAAAGTCCTTGGAAAAAGAAAACCATGTAGAAGTTTGAGGCAGAATGAGAGAGTATCGATTTTCGACTATGAAATAGGACTCTTTGCACGCGTGTAAAATGGAGATAATCGAATCGTTGGGGGATCGCGATCCAAAGCAGGAAGCGTGTGGATGGTTGGGGTCGACATCTGTTTTATCCCACGCCCTGGTCGAGAAGATTTCCGACTCGAGAAGTTGTACATAAATGATTCGTGGCCCAGGTAGTGCTTCTATCCAGATTTGACGGCGGATCTCCTCAGGAAGATAATTGAAGAGGTGGAAAACAGTTGCTGGTATCCTCTGGTCTGGAGGTTCTGGCATCTTCGACCGTGCCTTTTGTATCTGCCTTTGCATGACACTGCTCGTTTATTGAGTGGGAAGTAGTAGGAGGTAGGTAGGTGTTGGTGTAGGTGTGATTCTGGTTGTAATTGTGGTTGTGACTGTGACTGTGGTTGTGGTCTTTGTTGAGACTTTAGAATGAGGACGGGGGAGGGATATGAGGCTGACTTATTCGCGTGCCATGCTGAAGTATAATTTGTTGGGAGGCCTATGGATGGTATGTGTCTTGCTTAGATAATCTAGGTGTAACATAGCCTTCGACGGAATGGGTGGAAACACGATTATCATTGATACTATAACACCAATGTTCCGCAAGCATCAAGTTGAGATCTTTTAGCAACTCCCACATTGATTGAGAATCGAGCCAGATTCTACATATTAATCGTTTCTTAAAACCTTCCAAAGTCACACTAAGCTGTTCTGTAGCAGTGTTGGTAAACCTGCGGAAGTCTAGTACAAGAGCTATAAACTAGTATTCGTAATGAATAGAGAGATTAGCAAGGGCTCTGTCTTTTCACCTCAAGCTTTGCAAGTCGGCGGCACAGCTTAGTTTTTAAAAACCCCGTGAGATCAAGGTCTGGCTGACCAAGGCACCCGCCAAGAAAGTGTATAAGAGCGAGACAAATCAAGAATTTGTACTGTATCCTTCCGACGTCGCCACTGAGGGTAATGGATAAGTGCCTGTGCAGTGCGACGCGAAGTACCAGCGAGAAGGGACATTGTTGTTGGGGAATTTGCTTCCTTGGCTCTAGTAGACATTATCGCGGATGTTTTTTCAAAGTATTGGAGGAAATACTCGGCGGCCATTGACTTCCAGGAGAGACATTAGCATTTGAGTGACGAGCGCAGGATCGACAGTATCCCGACTTGCAAATGCGAAGGATCCAGAACTAAGCTGTGGGTACTGTCCTTTAGGATTGATTTCAGAGAGTATCTAAGACCTGCCGTCCGTAAATATATTAGCGGTAGAACGTTCAGGGTCATCGCAATACCACCTAGACGTGGTCAGGGACGATCCACTGCGGAAATAGTAGTCGATTCAGTTGCTACATATTCTAAAGACTTTCTAGGACTAGAGTAAAAGTAGCTAGAATAACACCAGGGAGCTCAAGAAGGATACTAGGATTCCTAGTATAACTTAGTCTAGTTAAGAGATCTAATCGTCCTAATAGAGTACTTCTATTATAAAGATAAGTTCTTATAGTAGAGATCTTAGAATAGTTTTAAGTATTAAGAAAAGTAATTACTTCTTTTATTTAACTAGTTTTAGTTATATTATTAATTTATAATATATTTTCTAGGAAGTAGTACTTAAGAAAGTATTTATAGGAAATACTTATATATATAAGAGAACTATACACCTAACTAGGAAATTAAGTAACGTGTTATATACTCTTCTCGACTAAGTTTATATATAATGTCTTAAATACTAACTATATTTTAACTATTATCTATTACTATCCTTACTATACGTTTAATAATACTTTATTATATACACGTATAGTTGTTTACTATTTTTATCTTACTTTAGTCGCTTATATACTTCTTCTTAGACTAATAGTCGTCGAGATAGTTAACCTCTAGATCCTCTAAGTATTCTAATACCTTGTCTAGTAGAAAGTATCTATAGTCTAAGTTGTTAAGAGAAGATAGTACTTTATTGTCGTAGTATATAATAGCCCTAGATATAAGGTTAATATTAGTCGTTTATAGGTATAGTAGTTAACGTACTATATTAATTATATAGGAGAGAATAGAGGAAATATATTAGAGATAATTATAACGGTAATTAAAAGAGCGAGTAAGAGTGTATTCCTAGGGCGAGACTAGATTAATACTATAGGTTAAATCTCGAGGTGAGCTAATATACTATAGATATAGATAGACCGTAGAGAATATAGGATTAAAATAGAATTAGAATAGAATTAGTATAGAAGAGAGACATAGTATTAAGACAGATACTATATACTTATAGGTAGATAATATATTACTCTACGTCGACTATAATAAGTCTATATAGATATTAGCTAGTAGATATATCTACTCGTCTAGTCGTAGCTAGCGTTAGGTAATAGTAATAAAGAGAGAGATAGAAGTTATATTAGTAGATAGGTGATACCTATACTTTAGTTAGTTAAGATTATAGTTAAGATAGTACTTATAGTTATTATTATTATTATTATCTCGTTAAACCTAGTTACACCTAGTGACGTCTCTAAAGGCGTCGAGGCTAAGTTTACCTTTAGTACTAGTATTAGCCCTAAGGTCTTTACTAAGACGCTAGTAGCTATCTTTAGAGGATATCTACCCGAGGTATTAACTAAGGGAGTATATAAGATCGCCCCTCCGCTATAGATTGTTAACTATAAAGGGCTCGATAGTATATAGGAGGCCTTAGATCTTATTAAGGCTAGGGTATTAACTATAAAGCTAGTTATTAAGTGTTCTTAGCTACTAATAGATAATAAGAGAGGAAAAGGGTTACTAATGTATACTAGGCTAGCTTTTAAGTGTTAGTATATATATATAGTTAAACAAGGACCTACCTATAAATTAACTATATTTAACTAATTATACTATATAAAAATAAAGATAGAGAATTAAATAAGTTTAACCTAGGAAAGAATATTAAGAACTTCTCTTAGATATCTAATATATAAAGAGAGAAAATAATAGAAAAGAAGATAGTATAGTATCTAAGTTAAATAAGAGAGATAAAAGATTAATTATAATATAACTTAGTTACTACTTTTAAGAAAGATAAAGAATAGATTTAATAGATCTAGTATTAGTATTCTCTAGTCTTGTCTATTATATTCTTCTTTATAAGAGAGTATATAGTTAGATTACTCTATAAGAACTCTACTTTAGTTTAATGTCTACCTTCTCTACTACTTATTTATTACTCTTCTAGTTTCTTACACAAGTAGTAGTAGGAAAAGAATTTTAAACGAATGTATTATTATAAAATAAACTACTTTTACACGAGTATAATAAGAGACAACCTAACAATACACAGTATTATACCCTCCTGAATAATACATCTCTCTCTATTCCACATCGAATTTCTGTCGCTCCTGTAACACATCGATAAGTTAACAGCTAGTTATACTCGGCATCTCCCTGTGACAAAACCGCATCTTCGCCTTTCGCTACCCTAGATATAAAACATCGAATCCCGTATGTTCGCATGAATGCTCACATCTGCAGCCTGCGCAATTACCTGAGCGCCACTAGCCACACTGGAGCTCTCAGGTGTAGCCGGGTCAAAGAGATGGCTCAAGTAGCACCTTGCACGCTCGCAGGCCAGATCCGCATAGTAAGCTGGCGGGCAGATGCTGACAGCCTTGGTGGCTCGGGCGAAGAGGTAGCACATATTATGCGTTAGTTCTTCAAGGGTGTCGGCGGCATTGGGGTAAGACTTGTTCAGGTTTCCTTTCCCAAAGATCTCATCGAGGACGACATAGTAGTGTGCGGGCTTGACGGTACCCTCTAGGGAGGAGGTGTGCGCTTGGAGGAAGAAATCCCAGTTCCACATGCTTGTTACTCCGCGATCAACGACTGTACCGTTAAAGGGATTTCCAAAGCGGTCGTCGGCCTTGTTTTTTGTGGTTGCGTAGAAGCGCGTGTGGTGTCTCTTGCCGACTACAATGACGGATATCTTTGGGAGGCCTCTCTTCTTATGATTAGAGGTGTATACTGACTCACATGCCTCGCGCAAAGAACGAATCTCAGTGTCCTTAAGCACCTGGTATTGTCCCTCTGAGACGCCATCCCGGTAGACAAGAATATTCTCCGGCAGAGTGTTATTTCGCTTCTTCCAGAGGTCCAGCCGTGACTTGAACATGGCGCTCAAGTCTGCTACCATCTCTTCGCGGCCATGTTGGATACTGAGCACACAAGGGAACTGACCCAGGGACTTGTCAGTGCTAGCAACCACAGCAGCGACGCTTGGAGCACTCGAGAGGGAGCCTGGGGACGGATGTGTAACATCAATACCAACCACCATCGTTTTACCTTCGCCGATGATGCCGAGCTTTGACATATGAAGGGATTGGTTCACCCCGAGCAACTTGCAGTTGACCTTTAGCGCGACATTGGCAAGGTATTGCGCTCTTTTCTCCTCCCTGGCGGCTTTTGCAATGACAGAACAGACAGTATGAATTCCAAGTACAATATCGCCCATATATTTGACTCTGTTGTACACTGCAGCATCTGTATCTGGCAAGAGGACAAAAACCATTTGAATGTTCCGTTTGTCTGCTTTAATCGACCGCATCTGGACTTGGATCAGCTCATCGTTGGCTCTTGTCTCGTCTGCCTTGTCTAGTTCTATTAATTGACCTGGTAGTATTTGAGGATCTGGGGCATTAAGACCGCAATCCTTCATCTTGTCTGTGAAGGCAGCCACAATCTCACGGACCACCTGGTCATCGAGATTAGACCTGCCGGCTCTCTTGATCCACAGGAATGTCCATGTAGGAACAGTGGCACTAGAGGTAAACCTGACTGCTGTCATATTCCAAGACCCGCCCCGGGGAGTTTTTGTGGAGGTTCCTTGGTATTGCACAACGGGTGACTTGAGTACGCGACCTGGAACGGTGATCATGGCTCGATCAATGCTCACGCCATAAAAATTCTACATATATCAGCATCTCTCAACCATTCATAAGAAGTCTAGCTAACCAGAAGGGGGTTCGAGGTAGGTATCAAGTCGAGGATTTTCGGCCCGTCGGTCGTGATAGACTCTGCATTTAACCATGGCGGGCGACGTGCGAATCGGATCATTTTATCTGTCTGATTCGGATTCAGCTTCTTCGTAGCAGCTTGCCCCGGCAAGACCTTGCAGCATTGGGCAGGTATGTAAATAGGATTGTTCTTGTTCCCGATATTTAAAACCGGTAAATCAGGCCTTGTGATAGTCAGATTGCGGTCTAATCATTGTTAGCATTAGAACTTAACGGGCCCGAAGACGATACTTGCATTTCCGGAAGAAGTTATAGACGCTGATGTACTCTCCCCCTCCACCGGCGGACGGATCTAGCCAGAACTGTACATCTTTAGGACCTGCAGCAAACCTGGTGACTCGTGGAGGATGATCCATCGTAGAACCATCGTTGGTGTTTGCTAGGGCAATGATGGTCTTGATCCGCGGGATCTCTTTGTTCTCCTCGTTTCTCCTGACCGGCAAATGAGTTGTCTCCACACGGACTTTCTTGAGAAATCTCTCCAACTGCCATGTGTTTGGGCCGGGCGCTCTGCGAAATGCATCAATCAAATCCACGAGAGATCCCGACTGGAAAAACACGGCGTGGCTCACGTTGATGTTGACAAGCATTCGTCCTGTCCCCAGGCGGACACTTCGAAAGTAGCCACGCAACGCATTTAGGCCTCCGCCGAGGTCGAAGTCAACGGGATTAGGACGAAAGAGGAAGTGCTTGCTGCTAGAGATGGTACTTTTGTCTGCGTCCTTCCGCGGAGCATGACCCAAGACAATGTTCAAGGCCTGGAGGATCTCCTCCGGCGTTGCGGGAGAGAGGTTCGGAGCTTGCTGTGTGGTCTTCATATGTTCGAGAAGTGCTGCCACTTCCAACTCACCAGTGATCTGGACCTGAACCGTGTACGTGAGAGCACCCTGCCGAGTACCGTCCTCGAACTCAGACCGGTAGGGAACGTCAATCCGCGTGTCTTGCACCTTGTGATGCAGGATCAGCAATGACTTAAAGTCAGTCGCCGCATGTGCTAGAGGGCCAGTTTCGATGAGCAGCTCGATGATGCGCTTCAACTTCCTACCCTTCGCCTCCGGTGCTACGCTGATATGATATCGATAGAGGACCAGATTGTTCTTTGGTTTGAGGTTGAAATAGTTAGCCCACAACGTAATGGGCTCCCCTCCGGAGCCATACGCGGGTCTGGCAGGGAGGTCGTCGTTGATCGATAGTTTAGCTAGGTTGGCACCCAGTCCTGATTTCTGTGTCATGAACTTCTCCTCGAGCTTGTCGACCTCTGGATCTGGGGGAGGGAAGTGCCCGTCACTCAAGGACCACAAGTCAGTATACGACCAGAACGTAAAAGCCAACACAAACACTCACCCGAAAACTTCGACCGGAAGGGCTTGATAATGAGAGCCTCCCCTACCACCGCGTCCTCGACCGCCACCACCGCGTCCTCTCTGACTCCCACCTCTGGCCCAGTCGGCGTTGCTAATTCCTCGCCCTCCTCCTCTATAACCTCCTCTCGATTGCTTCGACATCGTGTGGACGCTGGCGTGCAACGAGATTGCGTCGGATGAAAGTAAGGGATAGTTCTTCAGAGCAGCTGGATGGTAAAAGCAAGTCCAAAAAGCGAGCCAGATGTTGTTGTTGTTGTTGTTGTTGTGATGATGGATTCCATCAGAAGTCCGCCAGGCAATGTAGTCGAAGGAAAGCTCTCCTGGGCTCGCTTGTTCGCCCGAGTAGAGTCGGGGAAGGCACCTTGGACAAGCCTGTGGAATTTGGGACAGGTATCGCGACCACATGGCTGGCATCAGGAACAGGGTGGAAGATGTTGAAAAGATGTTGTGGGAGCGACTTTTCTATCTGCCAGTGAGCAATGAAGAAACGGCCATGTCACAGGATCTGAGAGGTACAGGTCATTGGCACTCCTGTGTGAAAGGGTGCCCTTTCACAGTAGGAGTGAGGTATGCCAATCGCAACTTCTTCGTGCCCACCGTGTAATTCTCCTATTATCAGAAGAATCATGACCCTGTTGGTGAAGTAACAGCCACAGAGAGGCGATGCCTCAGAACTGGCAGATACTGGGAATCTCGCAGTACTTCCATATCGACATGTGCTAGTAATGTGTCCCTCGATATGATTTCAACAACACGCAATAAATACCACGTGAAAACTACTCTTCAGTTCTATTCCGTTATCAGAGACTAGGATGTTTTCTACAGGAATTGAGATCTTCTATAGAAATTGGTCAGCCACAGTTAGAAGTGGTGGGGAACAACAGTCTCAGCTAACAACAGAGAGGAGGCCCTCCAAGAAAGATGGTATCAACACTGCGTACAATTAACCCCTGAATTAAAACACACGTAGTATATATACATACCATAAACATAATATAGTCAGTCGTATAAAGTAAACCAGAAAATCTGTCTCCTCGAATCCAACTCAAGAGCAGGCCCAATCTTACCCAAAGAACAATTAGAAGACTGGAATAATATCAGACAGAAATATGTTCATGGTATCGTTGAGTCGCGAAGTATAATACAACAAGCTACATCACATTCTGCGGTCTGAAGGATCAAGACGAGAATCACGGGAGACCTTTGTTTCTTCCTCTCGGTAGTATTTTAATCAGTGCCTCTGCTCTGTCTCTACTATAAGCGAGGGCAAGGCGATCAACAACGGAATCTTTATGTACACATGCTCCTGGGGTGGGAATGAGTGAGGGCAGGTTAAGCATCTCCTTGCAACTCCAAATCTGCTCGATGATCCCTAGACCATGAGACCATCTCACCAGCCGCCGTCGAGAAGGAAAATCAAAACTGGTTCTGGTTCGCGTTCCCCATCAACATGGTGGAATCGGGCTTGTACTTCTTCGAGACCAACCGAACATCGTACTCCACGTCCAGGGTCGCGCCCTTGGGCTCATTCTGAAGGGGCCTGAAATCTAAGAGCAGGTCGTCCTTGACTGCGCAGGCCGTGTCGGTCTCCAGGTACGGGTCGTCTCGCGGGTACAGCTGAGCTGTGACGCCGACGTAGTCGGGATGAGTGACCATCATGTGGATGTGGGCTGGGCGGAAGGGGTGGCGGCCCATCATCGTGAGCAGCTCGGCCGAGGGGCCAGAGGTGTCAATGGCGTACTCGGTCGGCTTGAGACAGTAGAAGGAGAACTCGCCGTTCTCGTTGGTGCGGAACTTGCCTCGGAGGTTGTGGCGCGTCTGGTTGTCGGGGTCGAAGACGTCGTATTTGCCGTTGGTGCTGGCCTGCCACATGTCGAAGACGGCGCCGGGGATGCCCTCGCCGGTGTCGACGTCCTTGATGACGCCGTGGAAGAGGGTGAGCTGCCCGTCTGGTGGCATGTCCTGCACGACACTGGCGCCCAGGTCGCGGAAGGGCGTTTCGGGGGACCAGAAGGGTCCCAGGATGGTGGAGGATGTGGGAACGCGGCCTTCGTCGGTCACGATCTTGTGGTTGATCTCGTCGACCAGCCTGGACACCCGACGTTGTTATTCTTTGGCCATGCACACGATTCTGCTGCTTCCGCCCAGAGACGAGACCGGACTCACGATTCAATGCCCAAGATGTCGCACAGCCGCCATGTTTCGTTGCGGTTCTTCTGGTACGCCTGGCCCAGCGAGTTGATGTAGTTGACGCCGACCACCCACTCGTCCTGCTGGAGCTCGACGTCGCGGCAAAAGTCGTGCATGTGGCGGATCAAGGACGTGAGGATCTCGCGGTGTCGGGGTTTGGTGTCGGGGCTCATGAGGTCAATGACATGCTGTGTGAAGTGCGGATCGAATTTGCTGTTGCTCTCGCTGGCGGCGTGCGTGGCGTTGGCGCCGTGGGTACCGTTTGTGGCCATGATGATGATGGTGATGCTGATGGTGGTGATGATGATGATGATGGTAATCGTGTTGTTGTTGTTGTTGTCGTTCGTCCTTTGTGAGAGGTGTGTATAACGGTATGGGGACTGTTGTTTCTACAGGATGTAGAGATTACAGGCACAACTCTCTCTCTCTCTCTCTCTCTCTCTCCTTCTCTCTTGAAAGATCAAAGAGGAACCAAGAGAGAAGACCGTCGTGGAATCCATCATGCCCAAGAACTGTCATGAATCGTACGAGGTATAATGCGGCAGTAGAAATCGGCATCCTTGGTGGTAGAGAAAGATTCAAGTCCCAAGTGGCCGTGGCGGGTAAATATATATCCCCCTTAGCAGCCGACCCCGCCTTCTACCGCCACTCTCACTACTGGGTATACAGAAGTATATTATTACTGCCGAGTGTCTCCTATAACCTCCGAGTGGTTAAATCACAACCGTCGACGATTTAAAAAATACAAGACAGACAGATAGAAAGCTAGTGCTTAATAGTAGCTCTACGTGAAGTGATACTTTATACTTATTAGCTTAAATACTAAAGTAATTCTCTAATATTATATAAAGTATATAACTAGTAGTATAAATAATAGTAATAGAGATTCTATTCAATATATATACTTTATTATTTTAATCAAAAAGATAATCTATACAAATATTAACTAGATAAAGTTATAAAAGAGCCAAGTTCTCTGGTTTCGTCGGCTTTGGAATCAGCTTGCGAAGAAGGAGGCTCGGTTTAGAAGAAGGAAGAAGAGGCACGATTAGATGCTTGACGAGGAAGGTTAAGGCTGACAATGGTGCTTAAGAGGCGCAAGCTCGAGAGGTTCGAGGGCTACTTGTGAGGTTCGAAAATTGATAGCTTTAAGACTAACAATGGTGCTCGACGAATACCGAGACTTGGTGCTCACTCTAGAGACTTAAATTAGTTGCTAAGACTCTGCGTAGCAATAGTAAATAGCTACGGATCTATAGCGGCGTGTTCAAAGAGGTGAGTAGTAACATATACTCGCGGGGCTATTTATAGTGGCTAAGCGAGCCTTAGCAAGATAAACAGGCTAAACAGAGCCATGGAATTACTACTGTACAGAGTTATGTAAATATTCTTGTATTTCTATTCAACAGATGTTAAAAAATTGAATTATAGAAAATTTAAATGATAAGTAACGTTTGTATCTTCGCATTTTGAAATACCTCTCCATTTAGATCTAAAGATCCCGGACTACCCTCGATCACTAGAAGCCCAATCCGCTCATAAGAATTCTCAAGTTCAAGGGATAACTTTAGAACAAGGGATAGTAGGACGTCTACTCCACCTTCCCGCAAAAGGCTCATGCGAAGACAGAAAACTGGCGTCATAGAGTCGGTCTGACAGGGACTGTCATGCTCTAAAAAGTAGTCCGCTTTCATAATCAGTCGTGTGCTAGGGAAGGATACATAATAGATAATCCTTTCTGTGCTGTTGTATGGCTCAACCTCGCGGTCAAGTACACCCTCAGCTACTAGACCAGATATCATAAGCGATCCCCGATCAATCAATCCAAACTCGTCAATAGCCGACCAGCTAACTTCACACCTTTCAATCTTGCTGAAATGTTGATAAGGTTGTCGTTCTTCGCTAAAAATCCATTCGGTGTCGGTGAAGAAAATCTCATCCCAATAGAGAATCGGAGATTCCACGCTCGCCCAAGACCATGTTGGGGCAGCCCGAGGACATGGTCTCGCTTTCTTCGAGTTTGGAAGCGGAGACCACCAGAGAAGATCGTCATTAAGTGTATCTTCCCAAATCCCAGCCACGTATCTCGACTTCCTCCCAGTCGCTAGTTGTTTAGCCACACCACTAATAGCAGGCAACCGATCTTTCGACTTGGTTAGGAGAAGTGCCGTATAAGAAGAGATCATAGTACGCCACAAGCGTGCGCCTTGGTATTGGATTCCAGCTTGGTCTTCTTCATACATCCAGAGTGCGTTGGCGTACTCAAGTTTAACCAGGGCTCTTGGGGTTTCGGAACCTGTTCCGTAAAATTCGATCGATCCACATTCACACTTGATGCTAGATCTGCACTCGAAAAATATTTCATACCGGCCAAAGTGGAGGACACGAGTCGAGAGCATGCGCTCTTGGTAGACCCATGCTCTGGTCAGGAGAGGATGGTACAACACAGTAGGTTGATCTGTCTGGCCGGTATACTCGATGACGTCGGAGCAGCCCTCACTCTCAATGTGGTGATCAATCCGCTCCCGAAAGTAAAGACGGTACTTTTCCCCATTAGGAGTCTTGCCGAAGACCTCGAAATCTTCCGTGCGCGAGAAAAGGCCCCCTTGCCCGTTAGCAGAATGTGTTGCAGCAATTGTCAAATGACTATTGCTGTACACAGAAGCCATGTTGGCCGATTCAATCTCCCAATCTCTGTGATCATCCTGGATGATGCAAAGAGAGTCTATCCAAATGTATTTGATGCCGAGAATCCTGGTCATGGAAATAGCATCCTGGAAAGTCTTCGATAAATCTTCCCAGGCTATACCTCTCTTGCGTTCCTCAAGTGTCGACCTGGTAGTCGTGATGATTTGAGTGAGACCCCAGCAATGGCTGAGAGATATATACTTGCCCTTTGCCCCATTCGACTCAACCAACTTTACAGCCATGTTATCGAGGCTCAAATCTACCACTCGCGTTGGAAGGTATGGTTGCTCGGGAGAGTCACAGAAACCTTCAGGTGAGTAGTGTGAGGTGATGCATTCTGAGATCCAGCCTTTGATGGTCACTAGTGCCATCGCAGAATCGGTCCGTGGCGACGTTCTTCTTGAGACGGGCATGTAATCCCAGGAGTCTGGAATAGGATAATCATCACCTCCAGTAGAAAATAGTTCAACTTCAAATCGCCGCCCACTTTCCAACAAAAAGACCAAGTGCTTGTCACAGTCCGCTTCATCTGCATCCTCAATAAAAGGGGGGTAGAGAAAGCGAAGGCTTCCATGCAGTACATCCAACTCCCTGATCCCATGATGATTAAAACACCCCCGGCATCCAGATTCAAGAATGCTGCAGCAGTAGCACGACTTTGCTGAAATCTGTAGCTCATCCCACGTGAATTTCGGGACGATGTGGTTTCGGCTTTTACGCTCTAGCGGTTCGGTTACGCTCTTGATTTTCATACTTCCCTGAAACCTGTTGCAAATGGCGCATGCCATCTTCGAGGACTACTTTTCAACGTCTGAGAAATTAAGATTGAAGAAGTAGAGTTAGATACCATCTACCACGATAATATACCGACAAGTAAGGGGCGCCCAGGTATCTAGATATGTCAATCAACAGAATAGAGGCTGTGCAACGCAGGAACGTAGGGTATGTGTTCATTATACAGTGCCTAGACAGTGCTTCTATCTACCCTTTAGTCCGAGCTCGAAGGGATTGGTGCCAGCAAACTTTAACGTCTGACCACCTATAACATAGGGCGTCCAATAGATAGACATGCCGTGGTGACCTGTAATAATTCGTCGAATTGCTAATCAATTCATCAAGTAGTCGCTCAATGGATTTCGCTTGTACGCCCTGGCTAGAACTCGCTTATGAAAACCGGGCGAGACATCGTTTTATTACTTACAGCTTCGCAGGAAAGGTTCGATGGTGTCCAAGCATAACAGCTTGCAGCCTGGTGGTATATCATGGACTTTTAACAGGTGCCCGAACCTTGCCAGAGGTATCAAGCTCATTGCGATATTATCGGAGAATGCCTAGGCAGATATCGGATAACATTGTGGTAACAAGGAGAGCCTCTATGAACCTGGGATTGTCTAGACTTTCGAGTATACAATAAATCTAAGGTCTCTAGCTCTAGATGTTTAGCTGCTCTGCTGAAAAGAGGCCTTATAGTTTCGAAGCGGCGATAGTGTGTGGAAGTCCTAGTGTGTAGAGAGAGCAAGGGTTGTAAGTCTGATAAACGAGGCTGGGGCGGAGTTTTAGATCGCGTCAATCGACGGGAACTTTACAATGTTAGCCGATACTACCACCTAATATCTGCAGCTGGACACACACCGTGTATAACCCGCCCTTCTATTCTGACATAATGTTTACCGGGGCTTCTAACGGTTTACTGGCCCGACTTCCCTACTTCCTCTATCCACGAATTATACTTTGTTTTAACTACTTGAGAGCGGTATTAAACGGTAGACACATTTACAATATAGACAAGTTATAAATACATCGTGAATCACAAGCTAAACGATTCTCTGTCATCGACGAAATCTCTAACAGGTGACTACGTGTTCACGTAACTCTACCCCCCCAGCCTCAGCCAGGGTGTTCTGCGACCGAGTGTAATTCTCCATTGAGCCGTATGTATAAGTATTGCTAACGTAGCTGCTTCGGCAATTGACTTCCTATAGAGAACATTCGAACCCGAAATCGCCTCACTTCTGGTAGAAGCCAGCGTAGACTTTAATAATCGAGTAGAATTATATTCAAGTCAAGGCCTATTCAATCCCTAAATTACTGCGCTCCTAGTAGGAGCCTACGCTGGGATATAAAGCGTAACAAGTCTAACCAGGTGTACTAGCTACCGCTTGAACGTTTACCTAAGCTCTTAAGCTGTGCCTGTCTAATATACTCCATTAACGATGAAAGTCATTCCGCTAAAACGTTTTAAGCGATTATCAGTGATCTAGTTTCTTGGAAAGTAAGATAGATAAGACATGATTCGGTGATTCTTAACGTAGTAGGATACCTTGTAACCGGTATAAATAGTAATATAATCTACTGTATAAGTTTTACCTACACTAGATAGTCTATATAGTAGGAAGATAAGCCCCTTATATTTACTTTAAATGAGATCTACTAACAAGATTTTCTCCTTATTATTAAACTCATAGGTTAAGACAGTGATTAGCTGGTATGTGCTCTTGAGGTATTTGTTCATATTGAGCCAAGGCTTGCCACCCTAATAAATATAGGTTCTTATACCTCGAAAATACAGGCTGTTATATTCTGAAAATCTAGGCACCCTCACCCAGAAAATGTGGCTCCCTGAAAGATATAGGATGTCGCACCCTGAAAATCCAGGAGATAATAGTATAGGCGCTGAATTCTTCAGTGATTAAAACCTTGATTAATGATGTTCTACAGAGAAACACACCATAGACTGCGTCTATATTCGATTTTTCTTTTCTAATCGGAACTGAACATCGCATACATATATATGACCATATGTTCGTGTCTGCTACCATATTTACATACAAAGGGTTAATGGGAAATAGGAGATAGATGTTATCGTCTAAGATTCTCTGCTGTAGATATAGTGAAGTCTTTAAAATATATATATCGTGAATTATTTATTCCGCTTAGAGGTCTGTCGCCGCCTTTATATCTGGTCTTATTCTACATAACTCTATCTACCACCAGCACCGAGTCCCAGCTGTCCTGGCCTTGATCTCAGCCAGTGTTAAACTCGTCCTCGCCGGTAGGGATTAACTACGGGCTGCAGTGGCTGGCGTTTTTGAACAGACATCCGTGGAGCCAGTGCTCGGCGGTCGATTAGGGATATTAGTATCTGCCATGCCCAGTGCCACTGGGGCTAGGATCCTGAATTTTCGTGGCTTGCTCTCACTCTTCGGCATTCACGCCCAAGTTTCGTTCCTCGGTCGGCTTTTGCGCTTCGGTCGCTCCCTGGTATGTTCTCGAGCATTGTTCCGGCGTCCTGGATCCGCCGATGAGAAATACAGTAGCGATAGGATACAAGCGGTTCTGAAACCCATATGAAATGGCTGTATGGCCGTCACGATGATGCGATGGGAATAATCCAAGTCTGGCCCGTGGTCGTCGTCGCTTTCCCTTATAATCAAATCAGTGAATGACAACAACAGCAGCACGACATCGTCCCTCCCCTCCCTTCTTCCTTCTTCGCTCCTCGTCGCACTAGTTCTAGCGTCTGCAACGTGTACAAGAGATTCTTCGTGGTTCTCTTCCCTCTATCTTACTTTCATCTTTTTTTTCTTATGTCAAACCTTAACCTCCACCTCTTTTCTCCTCTACTCTTGTGTTATCAATTCAAATCCCACTCGCATCAATTGTCGCTACTTAGCACAATAGTAAACCCGCATCTTTCGGTTTTCCCTCATTCATGACTGCTCTCTATAAAACTATCTCTCCGATGGCACGGTTTAGATCAGCACCGCTGGCGAGTAAAACGTTTACAATCTCGATATTTCCACTGTACACCGCTCGGTATAAAGGAGTCTCGCCGCCTGTGATTGGAGGCGCTCCCTTTTCGAGAAGCTTTGCAACCACAGTTGCCTCGTCCATGAATGTAGATCGATAGAGCGGAAGACTCACTCACGCCGGGATTTGCGCTGGCCCCGTACTTGAGCAGTAGCTGAACAATCTCCGTCGAAGTTTCAAGGTTCAGCTAAACAGCTTAGAAGAGAGGGGCCTCTGTCGAAACCGATACTCCTCTGTCGAGCAATTCAAGAGCTATTTCTTTCATTCCAGGGGCAACGTTCATATAATATTTAGTTCTGTAAAGCGTGCGCTCTCCTTGACTACCATTTTGGTTTACAGCATATTTAAGTAGTAGCTCCACTAATTCGACATTTCCCCTAGCCACAGCTTAGGGCAGTGGGGTTTCTCTGTTAGAAGAGTTTACACCGCTCTTTTCGAGCAGGCATTTCCGTCCTAAAACTTTCCGGTATTTTATTTGTAGCCACTCGAAGACCACGTTCTTTATCTAGAATGAAGAGTAAATCTTACTCAGAAGTAGTCTAACGGTATCGATGTCATTTTTGTACACTGCTATATACAGGAGTGTTGACCCACCTGTTGCGGTAATGCTGGTGTTGGCCCCAAGGTCTATCAACTTCTCGGCAATCTTGCAATGTTTCTTTTGGACTGCCATTATCAGAGGTGTGGCACCTTGCGAATCTCGTTCGTTGAGAATGCGAAGATTTAGGGCGTAGTTGCGGGCAGGAATCCAGCGCAGAATATCCAGATATGCAGCCAGATGAAGTATGGTAAAATTACTAGGTACGTCAGTTCCTTTTTCCTTGTTTGACCAGTAGTCGGAGAACCAGTTCTTTCTAAGGACAGAATCCTCAAGAAAGAATCAAAACAACATTTCCTTTCACTGCAAAATTCTGTGCCAGCAGACCTGGCGTGCGCTGGCCAGAATTCCGTGGGGTAGGTTATTTGATCTATAAATTCTAACGCCTCCTTGTACTTAAGACATGTGTAGCGAAAGTATCTTAAGGTAATAATGTTATACTATGAAGCTAATTTTACTTCATCCTTGAGCTTTAAGCCAGCTGCATCGGAAGCGAGGTATTCTTTGGCATACTGATGGACAAACGAGACTTTCCCCGCCCGGACTTCGAGATACGAACTGCACAGTCTGAGGAGCTGTATCAAGGATCTCTCGTGATTTTCGGCTTCCATTTTATGTTGCCCGATGTGCCCCTAATTTAACACAACAAGAATGTCTTCTCCACTAAGAGGGCGTTGAGCAAGATAAGCGGCCACAAGAATTTCGATTGCCAGATTTTTGTCTTTCAGATTTTGGAGTTATATACGACGAAGCATAGTCTGGAAGTAATTGTCAAGCCCAGAAGGAAATTAACTTATCACTTCCCTATGTTGAGTTGGCTCGTTTCCTTGATATCTCGAAGCGTTAGCCACGTCTATAAAAAGCTACCTTCCGATCTTTTAGACATAATAACTTTCTATTTCTGTCTCTTGTCGCTGTACCGTTTCCTCTCTTGAAGTATTTCCAGCTGTAGCTCAATTCATCGATCCACCTGCCTCCCCAATTGGCTCTCGTGATTTTCGAGATCAACAAAAAGATAGTAATCTTGTCTATATTCCTCAATGTAGCCTTCCTTCCTGCCAGTCAACAACTATTTCGATCGGCCGGTGGAACACGAAACGATTTTTTCAAGAAGATTCCTACAGGACTGCCTTTCTAGCTTATCTAAGCTATCAATGACGAATGAAACTTCGGAGCCCAGTTTGGCAAGGAATCTTTCCAGAATCTGCCAAAGATAACACAGATCCAGTTTACTAGCTCCTTCGAACAGGCTCCTGCCTTCTTTGATGTAGTCGTTTCTAATGCACTCGAATAGCCGCAGGTTGCCAAAGGAGACCTCGAAGCACGTGGGCCGAATTGCTTCTCTGGTTGTGTTTGTTGTTGTAAAAGAAAACAACGACCATGCTGTTAGGGTGTGATTCGAGCTCTGAAATCATCCTCAAGGTAATTCGTGTTTTCCCTTTTCCGAGGCCGCCAAAGAGTCAAAGTAGGCTTAAGTAGTCGTAGTTTAACTATTAGAGTACTAGATATTAACTACTTCTAATTCTAGTTATTTATAATAGATATGCTATTAATAACTTTATTATCTCTAATCTTAACCTAATTAAAGAATATTATCACTATAGTAATAACTAGTATAACTTTATTAATTATAATAGAAATAGTAGAGTTAATAAAACTATAACTTCTAGTTCTAGTTAAAGTTAAATTATTAGTAGATATTATAAGAATAAAACT
>JALRMK010000125.1:0-20746 GCA_026119845.1 Pezicula carpinea | reverse complement strand
TATACTTACACAGCTTACTTAATACTATAGTTATAATCTACTAGATATACTCGCTTATATAGTTCTAATTAAACATGTTCTTTGTTTAGTCTATTTAATCACTAACATCTATTTAATCACTAACATCTATACGTTAGCTAACATCTATATGTTAGCTAATATCTATACGTTAGCTAACATCTATACGTTAGCTAACATCTATACGTTAGCTAACATCTATACGTTAGCTAACATCTATATGTTAGCTAACATCTATATATTAGCTAACATCTATATATTAACTAACATCTATATATTAGTTAATAGTTATACACTACGTAGTATTTATATATAGATATACCACTAATTAATAGTACTCTTACTATTTACTATACTATAATACTACCCTAATAGCCCACCCTAATTTATTATCTTGAAGAAAATTATCTTCTATTAACCACTTCTAGATCTCCTCTCCTAGTAGACTAACTTTAATAAAACCCCTCACCTTGTCTAGAAATAATATTAGTCGAGCCTCCTTTATCTCCCCGTCCTAGTAAAACTATATTTCGTCTACTTTTACTTTTATTATCTTTTAAATCTATATAAATATTCTACCTAAAGAAATTAAGCCTTTAAGTAGTGTCCTACTCTTACTCTATATTTTAAAGCTTTTATAGACACTCTTAGTAGATTACCTACCTTAGCTCTTAGGTTAAGCTATAGCTAGTACTAGCTAGCTACCTCTCTGTCTATTTTACTCCTATTAACTATCTACTTAGTAATATCCTTGTTAATAATATACCTTAGAATCCTACCTTCTCTCTATTACTCTAAGTGACTAACAGGGCGGCAGGGTTAGACATAGGAGTTTTATATCTAAAAACATCTTAGACGTCTTCCTCGCTTAAGACATCGTTGTTATCCTATTATAATTTAGTAGGTATAATGTCTATTAGTAACCTAGAGAGCTATATACGTCTAACTACTCTAGAGTATTATTAATCTATAACTACTAAGAACTATCCCTAGAAGTAGTATTATTACGTCGTCTTTTTATGTCTAAATTAACCTATCCTCTATTAGTATTATATATTAGCTAACATTAGTTAATAACTTATATAACTACTTATACTAATATATTTCCCTCCTATAGTTAGCTCTTCCTTGTTATCTATAGTGTTAAGGTTCTTTAGTAAGTTATTAAATAGATTATAAACTAAGTCTTTAGTCTATTCCTACTCCTTATTCTAACCTAGCTATATTAATACTTTATATTAGAGTCTTTTATAGATGTTAGTTATCTACTTCTTCTACTAATCTTTTTATATACTTCTTAACACTTTATAATTCTCTATAAGCTTTAATTAATATAGACAACAGTACTAACACGGTCTCTAAAGTAGATCTTACCTAACAGTTATACGCCTTCTAGCTTCTTCGAGTGCCTAGTCCTATCTACTATATATTTAGAGAGTATATAATCTATAAGACAACATAATATCTATATAATAGTTTTACCTTGTAAAGAGGAAAATATATACCTAGTAGTTAAGAGGTTATTAACGTATATTTTAGTCTTAAAAGTGATTTATAATATACTATATATAATAATTTACACTAGAAATCTCTTCTAGTTAGACTAGTATACTATTAACTAAGGACATCTAAATAGGTAAGACTATACTACCCTAGTATAGTCCTTATATATAAAGTAATAGTTAACTTATAAAGCTTGAGCTAATTCTATGTTTAATTAGTACTTCCCGCCTAGGTAATATATATTTACAAGGTTCTAGATTTTATATATATACTTGCTTTAGAAGTCGCTAGTATCGTTAAATAGCTATTATAACGTTAGCTAACTATTCGTCTATAGAGCTAAGATAGTACCTTTTAAGTAACCTACTTACTTAGTTTAATAGTAATATCACCGACTTATAGGTTCTCTACTACTATATATCTAGTAATATACTCCTTCTATATCTCTACTATTATCTTTAATATATAATCTAGTCGCTATTATAACTAAGGGTTAAATCTAACATCTTGGTAGCCTAAAATTATCACCCCTTATAACAGCTTAAGTATCTTATAAAAAATTATCTAACCTTCTCTCTCTTTATTTAATCTATCTCTCTACTTTATATAACTCTATAATGAATTTATTTAGATAACTCCCTATCTATTTACTATTAAGTCTTCTTTAATAGATCTTCTAGTTCTTTATACTTATTATTATATATAACCTTGTTCTTTTACGTCCTATTTATAGTATAATATTAGTAACGTTCTATAAGAGTTTAAACACCTACTAGTTATATACCGCTACTATGATTCTTTTTATACTACTCTAGCTAGACTATATATTAGTAGTATTATATTCTTATATATAGGTTAGTTTTCTATCTAATCTACCGTTAGTTTAGTGTCTAAGTTTATTCTAAAGTACTTAACTCTACCTAATTTAAATTCTTAAATATATCTTACTTAGAGTATAGAAAAATAATAAGTATACTTCTATTAGATTAATAGTATATAATAAGACTTATATCTTTATAAGTTATTATCTTTATTACCTATATACACTTGTCTTAATACTAGCTAGGTTAAACTAGCACGTCTATAGATAAAGGTTAGATTATATTATCCTAGTCTATATTTAAAATATAACACCTATAAAGTTAGCTTATAAGTTTAAACTCTATACTAGTTATTTTATATTATAAACAGTTGTTTTCTTCTTTATATAGCTCTTAGAGTTAATGTACGTTCTATTTAGTAATACTCCTATTATTTCACCTAATCCTCTAAGGATACTAGAACTTCTCTCACTGTATACTATTAGTAATCCTTCTACTAGTTAAGGCGGCTAGACTTATATAGCTTGAATATTATTAAAAGGTGCGTGAGTTAACCTAGTTACTAGATTCTAGCGCACTATAGCTATTGTTAGCTAGTAGTTATATATTTATATATCTACGTTCTATGTCTTTATCTTTAATAATAAACGTAAATCTAGTAGTCCCCCAGAGATATATTTCCTTAATTACTACTTTCTATACCCGGCTATTATATATGTCTACCTTTCTCTGTCTAATATATATATATAATATAATTTCTAAATCCTTGTTATAACTAATATCTTCTACTAGAATAGTAGTAAACCGGTTAAATACTATATTCTCTAGGATAATCTTAACAGACGGTACGGTTAATTCGACGAGGTCTTATATATAATAGACGGTAGAACTACTATCCTTTATCCTTTATATTTCTATAGTTCTCGATCCTAGACCGTGGCTAACATCCCTAGGTGTACCTATATACTGTCCTATTCTTAGTAAATTGTCTACCCTGTTACTACACGAACCCTAAGGGCTAATATAGCGTTGTTTATAATTGTAATTATGTTTCTAGGCGATAACAGTTAAGTACCTTTCACGCTATACCAAGGGGACATCGTTAAATATACCTAGGAACGTCTACTTAACATTTTCAAAGGTTACTTAGAGCTTTGTCTTACTTATAATTATATTAAGTCTACGTCTAAGGAGGTTAAAGGATATTATCTTAGACTTAAGTGCTGTGTATATTATAGAGTAAGTAGTGTTATTAATTAATAGCCCTACCTTAATATAATCTATCGACTAATTCTTTTTAGTCTCTGTGTAGAACCTAGGATGTAGATAAACTTAGTCTATATCTAACTGTCTATAATAAGGTTAAATTATAAAGGAAGTGTCGTGCTAAATTAGAAGATATAGGGTGAAGAATAAGGCGTGACGTAATTAGTATAAGCTATTCTAAATTTAAGTTCCGCGTAGTTTTAGGTTTAACGTGTTAGCTAATAAGTTAGATAATACTAGCCTAATATATAGCTAAGTTTTAGTCTAATAATCTGTCTATAGTCGGCGTTAAGGTTAACCTACTTTTATACTATATTAGAATACGTCTATTTTCTACTTAATATAATAAATATTAGCGATAAAAGTAGAGGGATTATATAAAATTTAAGAGTGTTAGTTTAGGTGACGTTAACTAGTATTACCTAACATTTCTATATATTATATTAGGTGACGTCTATATCTATTATATTATACTATTACCTTTTAAAACTAATCTTTATCCTCTTCCTTATCTACTTTATTTTTTTACTAACATAAAGTAGCTTAGACCATTATAATATTAAAAACACTATCTCTAATTCGCCCGTGATTATCCTGTTAGGTAATAATCCTTTACTTAATAGGGTTTATCAGATTATATAGTAGGAATAGTTTTATTTCTTTTAATAGTTATCCCGTGTAGTATACTCTTCTAAATGCCTAACACTAGTTTTAAACTAGCTAGTCTAGCTTAAGGAGTATATAGGTCTTTATATAAGAGATATTAAAAGCTATACCTATTATCTTTATAGTTAAAATAAGGATAGTAGGGTCGCTGTCTATATGTTCCTTACTATTAAATGTAGCTAGCGTAGCTCTCCGCTTCGAGATTAGTATCGAGGGGTATATTAGAACCGACTTATACTTAGTCCTACAATTAAGACACTACTTTATATTAGCTAATAAGTAAGGCTAGAATAAAGTAAATACTTACACATTTAAGGGCTAGTACTATTACTAGGACGTAGGTTAGAATGACGAACTTTTCTAGCTAGTATATAGGTGCTTCTTTAGAAATATCGTTAATAATCTTATTTACTACACAGAATTTCAAGCTACTTATAATTAATTACTAATAATTATACTAGAAAAGACTAGTTATTAGGTCCTTTTACTAACTAGTCTTTCTAATATAAGAAGTAGTAAAGGAAACTATCTTATCCTTTCTAACTATCTCGCTGATTTTTAAGAATATAATATATATCTATAAAGTATAGGAGCTACTCTATAATATATTGTCTAAAATCTTCGGTTTAGATCCGACGTATCTATTACGCCTCTATTAAAGTAGTTGACAGTTATAGTCTTCCTCGACTTAGACCTTTAGATTCGTAGAGAGAGTTACTACTTAGTCTACCTACCTAGACCTTAGCTTACATAGTATATAATAGACTTTATACGGTGGAAGATCTAAGACTCGGTTCTTAAAGAATAATAATATTTCCCTCCTTTAGATTATAAGTAGTAGAAGTAAATTATTTAGTCTCTAAGTAACATTTAGTAAATCACTTATCTCTACGTTATTAAGAGACTCGGTTAACCTCTTAAATTCTCTACTAATCTCTCTAATTACTATAGAGGAATATTTATATAACTTATAACCTCGGTCTATCTAAGCTAGTCGTTTAAGTACTATAAGGTGACCTAGAAGGTCTTCTAGAGACTTTTTAAATAGTGTTCTAGAAAGAGCCTACCTTACTAGCTTATTATACTTATATTATCTTACGGCGAAATAGCTTAACACCTTTATACTAAGATTATAATTCGTTTATAGCTTGTTATATATAAGTAACCTCTATGACAAGCTACTCTTTTTAACTATACGTGTCTTTCTCTTAAATCTAGACACTAGTTCTATTCGTTAATACTTAAATAGTTCTAACAGTTAGTTGTTAAGAGATTAACTAGACGTAATAAAAATAAATCTTTCTAAATATCACGGTGTCTTTTAAGTCTCTAAGTCGTACTAGACCTCTTTATTTTAGGTTAATAGAAGCTTTCTTCCTATAGCGCTATAATAGATAAACTATTTAATGTCTAAATTAATGTTGTCTAGATCTATAAACTTTCTAAATTTATTATTCTAAACACTAAGAGTACTAGCTAGTAGAATAATCAAGGCTGGTCCTCGACTTAAAGTTAGTATTAAGTGGTGTAATATTCTCCTTTTAACATATAGACAGAGTATACTAAATTTAGACTAACTTAGACATCTAGTATCTAGTGCTTAAGGTGTGTCTACTATACTAGGTGGTAAATGTCGATTATAAATCGAGGGATCTAGGCTTATATAAGATCTCTCTATGTTATCCGAGGCTAGTTATAGCTATCTAGTAATAAGTATAAGTACGACTATCTATAATGTCTTATTAAGACCTAGATTATCGGCTAAGAAACCTCTATATAGTTCGCCATAGGTCGAAAGTCTTTAAGTTAGTATAAACAAGGCTCTATAGGCCTAGTGTAGTATTAGACCCTTGCCTAGCTTTAGACCCTTTACGGTAATTATATTAGTCACCTTCGTCTATATTAAGTCTTAAAAAACCAAGAATAGATTACACGTCACTTTCTAGTCTTTAGTAGACAGCTATTTAAGCCGTGAGTTTTATAGGAGCTAATTAAGTCTAATAAATATATTAGCCTAGTATTATCTAACTGTTAGAATATACTAGGGTAAAGTGTGTGTATACTTCTCTCGTTACTCCTCGTCTATTAATAGACGCGTCTAGTCATTAGGGATCTCTTCTTACTCTAGATTATTCTCTACTCTTAACGTGATAACCTTTACCTATAGGCTTTTAAGGGTTTTATTAAGTAGGTCTACGCTTTCTATATATCGCCTCTTTCTATTATTAGTTTATATCTTATATCTTCGTCGGGATCTTTTAGTAAGAGGTAAGTCCTTGTTAGACAAGGGCGAGGTTATAACATTAGAATTAGGTTGTTCTTTCTATTACTTTTTTATTATATTAGCTAGTCTATTGTTATAGGAAGCGGTCGGTTCTATCTCTTTACCTTTTCTACCACTATATTAAACATCTAGCACGAGGGGAGTTTATTCTACCTCTTTACCTTTTCTACCACTATATTTAACATCTAAGTCGAGGGGAGTTTCTTCCTCCTCTTTACCTACTCTACCGTCTAGACGACTACTTAAGGTGTTTAGTTAAGGTATATATCCGCCCTAGTCCGGCGGAGCTATATTAGGATACACTATAATAGTCTTGATACTTCTTATATATAGGCGGAGAACTATACTATGTTAGTTATATATTAAGTTGTATAGCGTGGTTTAAAATTTCCTCTAGTTAGAGATTATTATCTTAGTAGAATCTAAACTTAAAAACATAAGATGATTAATAGCGGGGTTATATTTAATGTTATTATCTTTAACTAGTTTACTATATAAACACTCTTATATAAAGTCGTCTAGGAGTAGATCTAAGGGTGGTTTTCTAACTAAATTAGCTTTAAGGTAGGTAGATAAAATATCCTCCTAGACGTTTCTATCCTGTCTTATAACAACGAGTGTAACCCTATTTAAAGGAACCGCTACTATAGTGTTTAGTAGAGCTGTTATATTTTATAAAGTTGATAGTGAACTCATAGAACTTATTAGTAGAATCTTAACACCTTACTAACCTTAGATAAAAGAAGTTAATATTTTTAGAGTAATATGTTTTATATAATTAAACTAATACTTTATAACTGTCTATAATATATTATTAGCCTATGTTCTATTAATAGTATTCTATCTAAACTAGGTGTATAGTATAATATATACTATATTATAAGTCTATTCTATAAGTTATTTATACTATAAACTGTTAAGCTTAATATCCTAGTTAATATAAGGGTCTAAACCTCGAGCTTAGAGTTCTCTCTCTATACTTTATCGAAGTATACTATTATAGTCGTTTTTAATAAGACCTAGGCCTGTCTTAACATTATTTATATTAACGTTAGCACCTACTATAGGCCGGTTTATTTAGTACTAGTCTATAGCTTATAGGTTATTATATACGGCTATAGTAAGGACAGGCGGTACTAGACTTTTAATGTTAGCTATTACTTAGGTGCTAGAGACTAAGATATAAACCGAATAGAAGGATAGATTATAAACTTAATATTAATACCTAATGTTATGTTTATTAAATAGTAGCCTACTATAATAGATGAAAAATAATAAGATAAAGGTAGTCTAAATAATTTAAGTATATAAGTAAATACTTTATATTATACCTATGTTAGTATCTAGTTAATAGACAAAAAGAGAGTGATATATAGTAGTAGTAGAGATATCTAAGCTTAGAGTATAGAGATATAGCTAAACGTACGATACTAGATTCGTTAGTAATATAAGGAAGTATAATAAAGGTAGGAACTTAAGAAGTATAAAAGGTAGTTTAATTAATAGTTAGAAATTAACCTTTAAAAAAGTAATTATAGCGTCTAATATATAGTGTATATAAGGTAACGTTAGCTTATATAATAGCTTAGTATAGAATATAATATTAGTATATATAGTTAGTTATCTCTATTTACTATACTACCCTATACTTATAGGTTAAATAACTATATTTAAGTGATAGAGAGTTATATTTTTAGTACTATAGAGAGGAAAACACTTAAATTAATTAATGTAAATTAACCTTTAAGAAGTTAATAATATTACCTAATATATCTTATATATAACGTGATGTTAGCTAATATAATAGCTTAGTGTATTATATAATATTAGTAGGTATAGCTAGTAGTCACGAGAGACTAAAATAACTAACGATCTATAATAGGTGTTAAAGTCTAACTAGAACGTTAGAGGAGTAAACTATCTTTCCTATTAGACTAAGGTTGTTAATTCTACTTCTCTATATATAAGATAACCTATAGAATAGAATAATGTTTTTAATTTTAGATTCTTTAAGTTAATAAATAATAGCTAGTTAACAAGGAAATCTTATATAATAATAACACCTATATTTTATAAAGTAAACATCTTTATAATAGTACTACTATATAGTATTAAGAGATATAGAGGTATATCTAGACGGTAACTATATAAGCTTATCACTTCTATAATAGTGAATTTAACATACTTTATATTAAGTTTCTTTATTAGCTAGTTTATACGAATGTTCTTTAAGTTTAACTAGACCTTGTCACCTACTTTAAAACTTAGTACTTATTGTTACTTCTAGTTTATAACTTCTTCTATAACCTATTATATATTAGCTATTACTAACTATACCTATTCACGAGTATCTTAGAGTCTTTATATAATTACGTCTACCTAAGCGATTAGAGAGACATATATACTAGCTTTAGTTAAGTTATAGTAGATGTCTAGGGGCTAAGTATAGTAGCTATATTAGAGGAAGAATAGACTTACTCCCGTCGACACTACGTCTCTATTGTTAATAGCTAGTTCTATAGAGAGTAAATAGTGGTACTAATTATCTTAAGCGTAGTCTATAAATATATAGAGGTATATTTCTAACGTCTAGTTTATTTATTCTATAGTACCGTCTATCTCTAGGTAGAAAGCTATCGATAACCTTTATATAATCTCTAACAGCTAATAAATCCTAGCCTATAGCTTCTCTATAAATTATCGTCCTTAGTTAGACATAATTACTCGTAGTAGATAGTAGTAGTAATAGTAGTTCTATATAAACTACTTCGTAACTATAGGAGCCTTAATATCTAGTAGTCTATTATATATTATATCTTTTCCTAGTCTATCTATAATTACGACTAGGTTTAGATAACTATTACTCTCTAGTAGATTAATAATAAAGTTAATAGAAATTTCTTACTATATCTAGTTAGAGATTAAGAGCGGTTTTAAGAAGTCTTATCTTTAGTTATACTATATAGAGTTCCTTCTATATAAGTCGTAGTTTTATATAAACTATCTTACGTCTTAAGACATTCTTAGCTAGAAGTATTACCTTCTAATAATCTATACTATATTATTATAACCTAGGTAGCTATAAGCTCTTAAGTTATATATTTCCTAAATTATCTTTATATAGAGTTCTTCTTAGTCTAGAACCTAAAGGCGTCCTTAAAACATTAGTTAACCTTATACTAAAATAGAGTATTCTCTAATTAAGACCTTTAGTTTTAGATTAGAAGAGAACGTTCTCTTTTCTTACCTTATAGCTTCTATTACACGTTTATATAATTAATCCTATTATATAGCTTTATTCTAGGGTTTCTTAAGGGGAGAAGGTCTATTATCTTATTTAACTTAGTTGTTCTTGTTATCTTAATTATTATTATAAACGTTATCTTTGTCTACTTATTATATTAGTAGCTTATCTTAGTTATACTATAGTTGTTATCTTATCTATATAGAGGCTACTTAAATACTATTCTTTAGTAGGTTAACTAACGTGCTTAGCTTTAAGAGTTATATTATATAATAGTTAATTTACTAGTCTTTTCCCTTTAGTATATCTTGTTCTTGTCGTGAAAGAGTGTCTATATGTTTATTTTCCTTTCCTAGAATATATATAATTATAAAGTTATATCTTAAGAGAATAAATAAGTAGTATATTTATCTTTTACTTAACTTATATATAGATATAAAATACTAAAGATTCTTATAGTCTATCTAGATGTTAAAGTGTTATATACTCTAGAGTTTAGTATTCTATTCTTAAAGGTATTATATAATCGTGAGTATTTCCTTATTATAGATTTTATAATTATATTTAGTAGGATTATTCTTCTTTAAGAAGAATATACAGGGGTGTAGGAGGTCTTTAGTGTTATATTATATTAGAGTTCCTCTAATACACTATCTAGAAAAGTTAGTTTCTACGATAGTTTCCTTATTATAGTTAAAAGAGGCTAAGACTAGGGTAGAGGTAAATATATTCTTTAGCTTATTAAAAGTAGCTTAATAATTATCCGTCTATTAAAACTTAGTGTCCTTATATATAAGCTATATAAGAGACATTATATAATCTAAGTAGTTCTCAATAAATGTCCTATAAAAGTTAGTAAATCCGAGAAAGTTTTATATAGTTATTATAGTCTTAAGAGCTTTCTAATCTAGGATTACCTTAACCTTTTCTAGATCTATTCTCACGTCTTTACCTACTTTAATAATAAACCCAAGATACTTTATTAACTTAACCTTAAATTCACACTTATTAATCTCTACTTATAGTCTAGCTTTATACATTTATTATAAAACTTTCTAGATATATTCTTAATGTTCCTATAGAGAACTGTCTATAAAAATCAGGATATCGTCTATATATAGAGTAGAAGTCGTCGAGGTAGTCTTATAGTGTCTAATTAATATACCGTTAAAAAGTACTTAGTATATTCACTATTCTAAAGGGGGTAACTAGATATTTAAACAGTCTATACCTTGTATAAAATATAGTTTTCTATTTATCACCTTTTATAATCTATATCTTGTTAAATATAGTAATAACGTTAAGCTTTATAAACTATTTTATCTTGTTAATATTCTATAGAGTCTTATAAATTAGTAGTAGAGGGTAGTACTCCTTTTATATAAGCTTGTTTAACCTATAGTAGTTAATATAGAAATATAATCTACCTCTAGGTTTTTATATAAAGAGAATAGATACTATTACTAGGGAATTACTCACTTATATAAACCCTTTATCTAGCTACTCTATTAACGTCTTCTATAACACAAGGAGTTTATCACGTGACATCTTATAGAGGGGGCCCTAGAGGACCTAGGATATCTTACTGTCTACCTTCTTAAGTTTAATCAAGTGGTCAATGCTAGAGTCTTAGAGTAGAGGTAATAAATATGTCTTTATACAATTAAAAACTTCTAGGAACTTAAGATATTATAATAGAAGTTTTATATATAGATCTATCTTTATCTTACTTAACAAGGCCTTGTTAATATTAACTAGACTAGTTATAAATACTTCGACGTTCTTATACTACTTTCTATTAGTGAGTAGGTTAAAGAATACCTATAGAGATAGCTACTATATTATATAATCAATTAGATATTTTAGTCTTATTCTATATAATAGTTCTAGTAGATATAATCTAGCACTTTAATTATAGGGTATTAATCTATATATCTTATTTCTTAATCTAAGGTATCCCTAGGATTATATTATATAAATTAATTTATAAGATAATATATAGAAAAATATATTCTTTATAGTAACCGTTAATATCTATTAAGAGAGTAGTAACCTTAGTTATCTATACTCTTAAGAGAGTGTTAAATCTAGTAATCTCTATTAGAGAGATTAGTATATACTAAAGGTTATACTTAGTAGTAAAGAAGGAATTAATTAGTCTATATAAGAGGTATCTAATATTAATAAGCGTAGTTATAAAGTATTCTTTATTAACTAGCGTTAATATAAGGAAAGATTCTCTCTCTATTAACTCTTTAAATTCCGTCTAAGTCTTTACCACTTTATTTAAGACCTTTATACACTTTTAGTAGCGTCTTCTACTAGAAGCTACTCTTTTTCTAAATCCTCTAATTTAGAAGATCTTCCTTTGTCTAAAGACAACTTAACCGTTCTCTTCTTCTTCTTCTTTTATATAGGGGTAGTATAGACCTCCTTCTTCTTCTACTAGGGGACTAGCTTTATATAATAATTATAGACTATATACTCTATCGTACTATAGTGTAGATAGAGTTCTTCTAGCCTACGTCTATTAACTTCTTCTAGCTCTATCTATCACGACTCCTTTATATAAACTATTAACAACTAATATTAAAAGACTCTTTATAATTATATGTTTTAATTAGTTAAATTTATATAAGGGTTAACAAGCTAGGTAGTTATATATTCCTACTCTATTAGTTCTACTAGAGCGTAGAAAGCTATAGTAGGAATTAGTATTATATAAGGGGAGAGATATTATTTTCTCGTCTATCTTAACTAACGTGAGGTTAGGTCTATAATCTCTACAAGTTAGTTGTTAACTTAGCGAAGTTAAGAGTAGTATACTTCGTATAAAGCTTCTTTCTTTATACCTATAAGTGTTATAAGTAATTTCGTTAATAATACTACCTTTAGATAGCTCTTCTTAAGTCTATCGTCCTAACCCTATCCTCTTACTTCTAGTAGGTACTAATTAAACTCGTTTAAGAACTTAATAAGTAGCTCTACACCTTACTTTATACGATTAAGATAAGCTAGTATCTTTTCACTCTAGGGATCTAAGAAGGTAATCTCTATCTATGTAAAAAAACCTTAGATAGTAAACTAGCTACTTATCTATGTGTATAACATCTAGGGGTAGATATACCGAGCTGTCTCTCTTATAAGTCTAGTAAACATATATTAGACCTGTTCCTTCTCTCCTCTAATTATATCTCTATTAATCTATAGCTTCGCGTATAATAGCCCTTTAAACTATACGTATAAGAGGAGGTCTAAGTTGTTAAACTTGTTAGGGTTTAGTAATTATAGTTGTAGTCTCTATATAGTGTCTATTAAGAGAGAGGAGAGAGTCTAGTCGATTAAAGAAGTGTCTATAGGAATAGTTACTTCTCGTTCTTCTATCTATATAAGTCTATTAGTTAAAACTACTATACTATTAGTGTGTAAAATAGCTAGTTTAGCTACTTGTCTTACTTATACCTTGAAGACTACTCGAAGCTATTCTAGGGCTTCACTATCTACTATCTTGTATAATCGTCTTTATAACGTAAATATTCTTTGTCTAACAACTAGAAACACTGTATATAAATCTAAGACGTCTATTAGGTCTTTATATAACTTAATCTAATTAAAGAGAGTTAAGTATAAGAGTTAATTCTAATGTTATAAGATAAAGATAAAGTAAACAGTATAAACGTTCGTTTATATTATAAGAAGAATTAACTAAGGA
Organism: Pezicula carpinea; assembly: GCA_026119845.1. Lineage (NCBI taxonomy): Eukaryota > Fungi > Ascomycota > Leotiomycetes > Helotiales > Dermateaceae > Pezicula > Pezicula carpinea. Next base: position 7,232 of record JALRMK010000125.1, on the reverse strand, counting down.
AGAAAGAAAGATTCTAAGAGAAAGAAAGCTTTTATCGTTTATATAGTTATAGTCTATGTTATCTAATCGTACGTAAGGTCACGTGCGTAGGCGCCTTAGCGCTAAGTATTATCTTCGGGTGTAACCTACTATATATAGCTTTATAGAGTTATTCTCGAGAAAGTAGTATATTTTTAGTTTTATCTTCTAAAGTGTTAAATATAGACTAAGGTTCCTTGTTATTAGTATAGTCTCTTATGTTAGTAGTAAACACCTTCTTCTTATATTTATTCTTTAGAGTTTTATAGTTAAGAGGGTGAATTTTCTATAAAGACTTTTCTAGAGTAATTTTCTTACTTATCTCTAGAGCTTAGTCAAGGAGTTCTTAAGTAAGTAAGAGATATAGGTAGTACTTTAGAAAATACTTTCCCCTCTTATATAGGTAGTAATCTCTACCCCCTTTAAGACTAGAGGTGTCTAAGTCGGATAATCTTCTATGATACAAAGGGATATACTTGTCTTTACCCTTACTAACTTTCCTCTAAGCTATATTTATATACTTGTCTAAGTTATATATCTAACTTTCTTTAGTCTAGAGGTGCTTAATCTTGTTATTAACAGATAATTAAGTCTAGATATTAAGTGTGTTAACTGTTATTTAGTAGTAAGATAGTAATATATATATTAAGATAAGAAGAAGTACTAAGTCTAGGTATATAGTCTTAACTACATTGTCTACTACTCTTAACTTTTACCTATACTTCTTTAGCTTGTTCTATACACTAATAATTATACTATTCTCCTCTCTAAGAAAAGTACCCGTGTTAAAGATCTAGATCTTAGTTATATACTTATTAACTGTTATAACATTAACCTAAGAATACTTCTTAAGTAGGTACTCCTATAGATTCTTTACTTTTTTATATTTATCTTAAAGAGTCTAATTATCTTTACTTAACGATTAGAAAAGATATATTAGCGTGCTTATCTTATCCCTAGTATACTTCTCTTTCTTCTTAACATTTATTTAGATTTATATAGTTATAGTTGTCTTTATATCTATATTATCTAAATCTTCTATACCCTCCTTTAGTTCTCTAACTATTATAATCTACGAGTATTCCTCTAATGTCTATTAATAGACATAGAAAACTTCTTTTCCTTATAGCTTAATCTTATTCTATCTTTTCTATACTCTATAGTTCTTAGCTGTTAAGAGTAAGATTTTTAGAGTCTCTTTATAGTCTACTATCTTATATATATACTTAGTATACTCGGTATTCAAGAAAGATAGCGGATTTTATAGTTTAGAGGTGTAAGGTATATTAATAAAGATAACTTAAGTGTTTAATATATTCTCGTAGTTATAGTATAAGTGTTTTAACTTCTTCTATCGAGTCTAGTAAGTTTATATATACGCCTCTACTTTTCTATAGTAGTTTAATTACACTATGTCTACTTATTCTATAGTACCTAATGTGTTCTACTTAGCTTCTTTACTAGAGGTAGGTTCCTACTTATTCTATAGTATCTAATGTGTTACTAGCTTATTCTACTAGGGTTCTAAAGACACGTTAGTGTTCTATACCGAGATACGTTGTATACCTACTAAACCTAGTAGGCCGGTACTTATAACCTATTAGTAAATAGTACCCTTTTATAGTATAACTATTAGTAAGGACTGTTACTACAAGGTAGGTTACATAGAGAGTTTAATAGTGATTAGTATAACTAACTAAGAGGAGGTATAGATCGAGAACACAAGTTCTAATATATAGAACTCACTTACGTCTCTATACGTGACTTCTTACTACTAATCCTAGTTAGGGTTTATATTAAACTACCTTATTATTTAATAAAAACTATAGTATTATATTATTTATATATAGAGTAACTAGGTTAACTACTTATCTTACTTATATCTTAAAGGTTACTTAAAGTTATTCTAAAGCTCTATTATTAACTATCTTATATAATAGTCTTTATAATATAAATTTTCTTTATATAATAGCTAGAAGTACCGTGTATAAGTCTAAGACGTCTGTTAGTCTTTATATAATAGTTAGAAATACTATATATAAGTCTAAGACGTTTATTATTCTTTATATAATAGTTAGAAACACTATATATAAATCTTAAGTATCTATTAGGGTTTATATAACTTGATCTAATTAAAGAGTATTAAGTATAAGAGTTAATTCTAATGTTATAAGACGAAGATAAAGTAAATAGTATAAACGTTTAGTTATATTATAAGAAGAATTAACTAAGGAAGAGAGAAAGGTTCTAAGAGAAAGAAAGCTTTTATAGTTTATATAATCGTAGTCTATATTATCTAACTATATATAAGGTCACGTATATAGGTACCTTAGAGCTAAGTATTACCTTTAGGTATAACCTACTATACTATATTAAGAGGTAATATAGTATATTATATTTAAAAGAATAACTAATCTCTACTCTTCTTTAGAAGTATACCTTACTAGAATCTCTTTTACTATATCTATAGATCTCTATTAACTATCTAGTAAGAACCTGTTAGGGTTCTTTCTATAACTAGGTACTAGAGTATAATATAAACCTAAGTAATATAAAATAATAGTATAAGACACGTTATACTAGAGACTATAATACTTGTTATAATGTTTAAAGAACCTTAAGTTTAAGTTATCTTCACTAAATTAGAGGTCTACCTATAATAAGAAGTTTACTTTATAGACTATTAATACTATTAAAATAATAAGTAAAGAGACTAAGACTATAGATAATAAAACTAGAGTAGTTCTAGAGAGTATATATAATAACCTAGATAAAATCTTAAGTACTATATCTATAGTAAGAAAGACTATTTTTCTACTTATTATATATAGAGAGAAAGAGATAAAGTAAGAGATAAATAAGAGAAGAAGAATAAATAATTCTAGAGGAAAACCTTCTATTAATATATTACAAGTATAAATAGTAATAAACAAGACCTAACTAATAATAATAACACTAGAGTATACCTCTTAAAGACTATAGTCTACTTCTTAAGAGTCTTATCTTACTTTAATTAACGAAATTAATTATAAAAGTACTATATATATAGGTTTAAACCTAGTTAATAGAGTTATTACCTACTCTATAGTAATATACCTATCTAACTATAATAATAACAACATTAAACCCTTACTAGAGGAAGAGATAAAGGATTTATTCACGTGTATAATAATAATATAATATATCTTATTGAACTTTATAGGAATTATAATTAATATAGAATTATTAAAACGGTCTATAGTTAGATATAGACAGTTCTACACTTTATAACGTCTAGATAAGACTATAAAGCTAGACTTATCTACGAAGAAGTTAGTTAATACCTAATTTAACATTAGAAATACTTTAGTATTTAGTTTAACTTAGATATTATAGAAGTAGATACTCTATTTTTACTATCTCTCGTAGATATAAATAGACTTTAAGTCTTTTATAACAACCTTAACAACCTTCTAATAAGTAGAGAGTTAAAAATATTAATTCTATTAAACAGTGTTATAACTATCTATATATATAACTTAAACCTAATTTATAATCTTTTATCCTTAACTCTATTAAGAGAAATCTCTACTATCTTATTAAAACTAAATTATAGAGACTCTATAGACAATTTAAGTCCCTATTAGTCGAGAGGCTATAAAATCTACTTAAGAAATTAAGTTATAAAGTTAAAAAGAATACCTTAGACTACTAGGTAGTTTATAAAGTTTTACTACTATTACTAAAGAGATTTAAGTTTACTATCTATAATAAAGTCGACTTTAATTATATAATTATCGTCGATATTATATAGATTAGTAAGAGTCTAATCCTTTATATTATTAACAAAGAGACACACTTTTAAACTAGCTACTAGCTAGGAGATATTAGTGTAAAACATACGTAAGATACTCTTTAAACATGTTAGATTAATATCTATTTAAGTCTACTATATCTAATAGTTTATAATATAGAAAAGAACTTTATTAGTAGAGAGTTTAAATAATACATAGTTACTATAGACATTAATATAAAAGACATTCTAGTAGAAGTATATAATTTAATTAGTATAGTTAAGATATACTATAGTCTAATTTTAATATATCTGCTAAATAGTTATTACTAAGTTACTTATCTTTAAAGTTATTAATATCAATAATATACCACCTAAAATAAGACTATCTATAAATAGACAATAAGCTAGTTAAAACTATAAAGACAGAGGTAAGTTAAAGACACACTATAGCTATAGCGTGCTATAGTTGGTATAGAGTGTATCGAGTAGAAAATAGAGATTTTAGAGATAATAGTAGTATAGAGAGCTTAAAGACTTAAATTAAAGTTAACTATCTATAAAGGAAAATCGACTACCTATATAGAAAGTAGACTAGTTGTAAGCTATACTAAATTAGACTATAAATGTTATATTTATAAAGTAAAGTAACCTTATATAGCTAAGTAAAACTATAGTAAAGTAAAATAACTTAAGTATTATAAGATTATAAGGTAAAATAAGTAATATAATACCTATACTTCCTAATTAGACTACTCGCACAAGTTACCTTTATAGTAAACTCGTGTATCCTTTCCTACTTAATTCCCTCGTATAGAATACTAAAAATAGTAACCTTTACTATCTTATAAATCTAACCTAAGTAACTAAACTTAGTATCCCCTGCTAACAGACCAGCTATTAGCTCGATTCAGCTAGTTCCTCCTGTAATATATCCTATTTCTAATAAGGAACTATATATTACCCAAGCAAGTGTCACGTGACTAGCACAGCCTAATCTATAGGTGGAAAGGTGACTTTTTCTTAGAACATAATAGTAGGTCACTAAGGACCACTATAGTTATAGGGCATTATAGTACGTAGTTATATAATACGATATCTTTTCTACTAACTCTTATATATAGTAATATTTAACACCTATATACTTTAGTTCTCTCGTAGGAGACAGGGTTATTAGCTAGATAATAATAAGGTACTATTGTTATCTATATATAATAATAACTTAGTTTCTCTATAATAGCCTAGTTCCTATAGAACCTATCTTATATAAACGGCCTCTTTAGTAGTACTAGAAATAGCTATATATTTACTTTTAGTAGTACTCTATACTATAATTAACTATAGCTTAGATTTCCTAGTAGTTATAACCCCTGTGTAATCGGGATTATAATAGTCTACTAAGTAGTAAGCTTTTTCCTTATCCTTAGAATAAGTAATTCCTAAGTCTATACTACCCTTAAGGTATCTTAAGACTCTATTAATATACTTAATATATACTTTACTAGGATTAGACAAGAACCTAGATAACTTACTAATACTAGCTACTATATCTATTCTAGTTACTAGACATAGATATAATAGAGATCTTATTATACTTTAATAGTATTTAATCTCTATTTTAGAAGCTTACCCTTTATTAGGTTCTAGAATAACCTTTAAATCTAAGGGAGAACTAATAGAAGTATAATCTAGCATATTAAACTTAGCTAGAAGCTTCTTTATATAATTTAGTTCATTTAACTTTAATATAGTACTAGTTCTTTCTATTTTAATCCTAAGATATTTAGTAATAGCTCCTAGTCTATTTATCTTAAAGTACTTCTCTATAGTATTATAGAATTTACTAATAGAGTCGATAATAGGGCTAGAAATAGAAATATTATCTATATATACACATAGAATTAAGTTATCTTTAATAAATATATAGGTTTTAGCTATTAGTGATTTAAAGTCTAATTTATTAACTAGTATATCTTTCAAGGTTAGCTATTAAATTCTAGTACTTTATTTTAAACTATATAGTACCTTATTTAATAAAAACACTATTAAAGGATTACTTAAGTAGATAGATAGGTCTACTTACTCTTGAGTAAAGGTAGATACTATATCTATTTTAGATATGTACTAATTATAAAGTACAGCTAGTATAAAGACTATTTTCTAGGTTATTTACTTAATAACACTAGTAAGGGTGTCTATATAGTCTAGACTATATAATTGTTTAAGTCCTTTAGCTACGAATCTAGTCTTAAACTTAATAAAGTTATTAAGTAATTCTTTAACTTTATAAACCTATCTAGTCTTAAAAGGTTTATAATTATTAGATTTTTAAACTTCTTCCTATATACCTTACATTTTTAGGGAATTAATTTCATTATATATAGCTTTATTCTAATATTTAGTGTAAGGACTATTAATAGCTTTATTATAGCTCTTAGAGTCTTTAAATATAAAGTCCTTTAGCTTTTTAATAATAACTTTCTAAATAGAGTTATAGTCAAGTATAACTTACTAGTTTACAACTTTACTATCTTTTAAGTTTATATTTTATAACTCTAAAACAGTATTATACGCTAGTATATTATAAAAGTTATTAAGGTTTTTATCTCCCCTATTTAAAGAGACTAAATAGACTATAGAAGCGAGCCTATAAGGGTAATTTCTAACTTTATTAAGGGCTTCTATAGCTTTAGTATACTTTAGTAATATATTTCCTTATAGAGCTCTTCTAGGTATAGAAGAGTACTCAGGACTTAATTCGCCTAGACTATTATCGTCGTCTATAACGGACCCCTGTATAGGCTCTTTTAACTTCTTAACAGCGGCTATAGGGCCGGGAGAAACCTACGAGAGACCTTATAATTCGTTCTCGTTACTCTCTTTAGCTCTTTTATCTATAGAGACTAGATTTAAGCTCTCTAGAGTATTAGAGGAAGTACTAGAGTCTATATTATCAAGGAAAATAGAGTATTCTTCTTCTTAATTAATAATAGTATCCTTATAAATTAAGTCTTCTTTAAATACTATGTCCCTAGACCTTATTACTCTATTTAAAGTAGGAATATAAATTAAATAGTTATTAGAAGACTTAAAGTCTACTAAGATACCTTTATTAGCTTTATTAGCTAATTTACCTCCTTTAAACCTAGGAGGAGCCTTTTAATATTATAGAGTATAGGTAAGAGAACTAAGTTTTCTTATATAATTTATATTAGACTTAGTATCTATAATAGCTTTGTAAAGAGACATGTTTATAATAGGGTTATAAGTACGATTTTTAATATATACTATAGCCTATAATATATAGGGCTATAGCTTAAGAGGAATTAATTTTTATTTATAGAAAGTTATAATTCCACCTATAATATAGAGATTAAGTCTTTCACTAATACTATTCTATATAGAGGTATAAGGACATTCTATTATAATTCCTTTAGACTTA
>JALRMK010000124.1:0-20792 GCA_026119845.1 Pezicula carpinea | reverse complement strand
TACTACTTACTATAGGTTAATATATACTAGAAGTTATTTACTACTAGTGGTTAAAATAATGTTAGGTAATATATAGCTAACATTATGTTAGACTAACATGTAGCTAATATATCGGTTAGATTATACTGAGCGGTTTACTTAGTAAGATACTAGTATAATCTAAACAGGATTATGTTTACTATAATCACTTAAGTTAAACTGTTTTTATACTGAAATTACGTGAATAGTATAACTTAAATACTAATCGCGGGTTTCACACCTAAACTTTTATAGATATAGATTTAGAATTAAAAATTTATTCTCTAAAGAGATAACTATTAAACACTAGTCTACTTACTCTACTTAAATATCTAGAACTTATAGATAAACTTAATATAGAAAAGATAGATAGTCTATATTAAAGGAGAACTACACTAGTATAGACGGTCTAGATTAATGTAATCTATAAAAGAAAAGACAAGAAGGTTTAGTTAGTTAATTAAGTAGATTAAAGTTAGAGAAGTACTAGTAGAAAGACAAGATTAGTATAAGAGGTCTAAAGCTAGAGATAAAAAGTAGTCTTAAGTGGGAGATTATCAAGAATATCTCTTACCTTAATTTACTAATATTCCTAGAGGTTTATAACTCACTCCTAAGAGAATAAAAGACCTAAATATTAGAGATTTATTTTTACTAATAAAGTAGAAACTATTAGAAGAAATACTAATTAATAGAGAGAAAGTCTTTACTTTTAATTAAATAGAATATAGACAATTCTATAAGGATATTTTACCTCTAATTATTATTAAAACTATTAATTATAAAGTATAATAAGCACTAATATATCTAGTACCTAGAGTTATCTAACTAACAGTTATTAAGATACTAAAATATAGACTTAAAAGAGAAGTACTAGAATACTTAGAAGACCTATATTAAAACTTCTAGTTTCTAGTTTAGAAGAAGAAGTCTAGAGAATATTAACTTATTAATTTAACTACTTATATAAATACTATTACCTAGTAAGATACTATAAAGGTAGATAAGGTGTAGTGAATAGAGAATTACTCTATCCTGTTAGTCTACTATATATAGCTACAAGATAATAAACATAAATAGAGATAGAGTTAAGCTATATATAGAGATATTTAGTCGTTAGAAAGATGTCTATAGTAGGGTGTAAATATTATATAAGAGAGATTAATTCTTTTCTATATATATCTAGCTACTATATATATATATATACCTAGTTAAAAACCCTAGCTAAGACCTAGTAATAAGGCTATTTAGATATCTCTTAACTTTTATTCCTACTATATATATCTCTAGGTTATAACTACTGTCCCCTAGTAGTTATAATAAGCTTCCTTAAGAATTACTTTTTATATATAGTAATTCTTAATTATAGAGGAATAGTCTAATCTAGAATAGTTTTCCTAACCCTTCTAGAAGTTTATTTAGATATCTATATAGTCTTATACTACTTAAACCTTTACCTATACACACTAATTAATTTTAAATATATATCCTATAAATAGAGTAATACCTATTAAAATATTTATCCTATAGATAATATTAAAGTACTAGACTATACTCCTATAATTATAATTCCTGTAGTCGAACCTTAAGTGGCCCTTTTTATAGATAAAAGCACTCTTTCTCTCCTTAGTGATAGCCCTTAATTTTTCACCTATTAGTACCTATTATTTATATTATAGATAACTTTTCTATATTATTAGAACCTCCTCCCTTAATTCTATTAATTAGTTCTAATTTATAACCGTTTCTTTCTTTCTAATCCTATTATTTATAACACTACTACTTAGTAGACTACTATATTACTTCTTTTAAGGTTAAAAGTACTCTAATTTAGTAGAGAATCACTATCTCTACTAGTGTTAAAACTAGCTACTTAAGCTACTTCTCACTTCTAACTTAACTATCTTTCTTTTATAATATAATAATAATAATAATAATAACTATAAGACTTATCTTATACTTTAGTTTACTCTTCTCTTCTATGTTCTTATTTCTATTATTATTATATATCTTTCCTCTCTTTCTTCTTAACTAAGATAGCTTCTTCCCCTACTCTAGAGTCTAATCCTAAGGTATATATCGTGCCCTACAATATAAAAGTGTTAAGAAGTCTAAGTTACTATCTAAGCTACGTACTAGCTATAAGTACGTCCTGTCTAGACGCTAAGTAATAGCGCCTAGACGGTGTCACACGTGACGTCCTAAGGGACGGTTACGTATAGCGTGACATCACCCCTAGTTCTCTAAGGGGCTGTCCTTAGCCTATGAAATTAATATAAAGAGAAATTCTCGTGAAACTATTACATCCTATCCTATAGTATTATTACAATATAATATATTACACTCTATTTTATAGTATTATCGTGATCTATTCTGTCTCCTACTAACTTCTTTATTACCTACTAATCCTTCTGTCCCCTTTTATAGTACTATTACCTGTCTGTTAGTTTTCCTCGGTGTCCTTACCCTCTAAACTATCCTTGTCGTCTTTATTATTATTAGAGACCTAGGTAGTGTTATAGAGCAAGGTGATATCTAAGTTATATTTTCTTACCTTAGATTACGTCTTACGTCTATGTCTTGTTTAGACTTATAGTCGAATCTAATGTCTAAAGGTATAAGACGCTACTATTAGCTAGAATTTTACTCTCTCTCTATTAATATATACTTTAATTCGTCTTATTATATACTAAATAGTCCTAGACCCTTCTTTAGTCTAAAAGACTTTAGTACCTTCTTTATATAAGACTTTACCCTCCTTTAGTAGGTCTAGGACTTTCTAATACCACTTGTTAATATTATATAGAGTTAGTCTAAACTCTAGTTTAGTTAGAAGATTAGTGTCTATCTCTAGGAGGTTGTTAATGTTGCTATAGAGGTCTTTCTTACTTATACCTTATAGTACCTTAGCTTTAATCTTTTTCGTTTAAGAACCTAATACGCTTATAATTATAGTTTTATATTTCCTTAGAGTAGTAATTAAGATTAATATACTGTATACTCTAACTTAACCCTCTACGTTAGTATTGTTAGAGGCGTCCTAGATGTTAAGTAGAACGTTCTCGTTGTCTTTATAGGTAAACAGTGTGGTATATAGATTATAGTTATCTGTTAGTAAGGTGTAGACTTTATCTATAGTGTCTTATAACATGTTTAGGTACTGTAGAACGGTTAGGTCTAGGACGAAATATATGAGAATTTCTTAGACAGTTAGAATGTCTTTAGTAATCTCTTAATATGTCCTAGTAGCTATGTTAAATATATTTACTAATCTCTAAAGGTTGTTATAGATAGTATAGAGTTATTAACGATCTATCCCTTAGATATTATTAAGGATATACTTTATTATGTTAAGTATGTCTAAGATAATCGTGTATATTAATTATATTTATTCGAGCTATATAACTAGAGATGTGTCTTAGACGACTAATGTTACTATAGTTCGTAGTATAAAGTCCTTAGTTTAATTAAAGTAGTCTCTAGCGATTATATTATTAAGGACTGTTCTAGACAATAGTGTAGAAGGTGTAGGTAGTGTTATTAGTATAGATTAGAGTGCTTTATAGGTAACTATACTAGTTTAGAAGATATATTGTCGACGATCTTACTCCTCTAGGTAGTTAAGGACGGAGGTTATATTAGAGATACCTCTATATGTTACCTCGACAAAGTAATGATAGAAATTTATAAAGGTGTCTTTAGGTAGGACTTTATACTAGGTTTCTCCTCTAAAGATATATATTCTTCCTATGTAGTATATAAAGGTAATACGTCTATTATATATAAATATACTGTCTCCGAGAAGGTAGTCTTTTATATGAGCTCTTAGATAGGCTAGTAGGCTAAAGTTTCTTCTATATAGGTATAAGGTGCTATTAGGACTAACGTCTACTAGTATAATTATATATAAGATTTTAGGATTAATTTAGGAAAGAATAAGCTAGACAGCTAGTTAATCGTAGTAAATAGCGTTTCTTAGCTAGTACTACTTAGTTAATTCGACTTAAGGGGCTTAGTTATTATTGTTTAGTCGAAGTTAGTGTTAAAGATTAAGTTCTTAGCCTTAGAAATAGAGAAGCGCTAATTAATCTATACTAATAGAGGGAATCTTCTATCTAGCTAGGACGAATATTTCTTGTGATTATAGATCTATAGTGTTAAGGATAAACGTTCTTAAATCTAGTTCTTAATCGTTAGTCTAGAATGTTTATTAATTAGTTAGTATATTTAAGGACTATCCCTAGTATAAACTATCGACATAGAACGCCGGGTTAAATATAGTTAGTTTATTAGTATAGAAATAGTTTTTAATGTCTATATAGGTGTCGGGAATTTAGTTTTTAGAATACTTAATTAGGGCTATAGTTTAAAGAGGTTGTCCTATATAATTTTTAATTTCCTAGAAGAAGTTATACTTTAGATTTATATAGACGATAGATAGGTCCTTGTTTACTAGAGACGTAAGGAGTTACTAGCGTCTAGTCTAAGCTTTAGTAGACGATTAAGGGGTCTATTATAGTGTTAATATTAGGGGATCTAAATTAGAATCTATAGTGTAAAGAAGTCTTATATAGATAGGGTAAGGTCGAGATATAGGTGTGATAGTTTTAATCTATAGAAATAATTAATCTGTTAGAAGTATATTATATAAAAAAAGGAAGTGTTAGTTAAATAGAATGAATTTATACTTAAAAGTAGGGTAAGTAGTAACGTATATAAGACTAAGAGTGTGAAAGGTGAAATTGTTAATAGTAATGTTTTTATAGAAGATAGACGTATATCTATAGGTAAACATTGTTAAAAAGTAGTTATAGCTTATTTTTATTACCTAAGGTTTTTATTAAACTTAATAAGTAGATCTAGAACGTTAAGCTATAGTTCTTATACTAGGCGCCACTCTAGGTCTATATATCCTAAGTATTTATAGAGATAATAAGGTACTTTATATTTATATTCTAGGATACTATAGAATTCCTTACTAATAATTCTCTTGATAATATATTTTTTAATTCTGTCGATAATAATAGGTCCTAGTTCTAGGTTAGAATAATCGTATAGGTTATAAAGCTTAAGTTTAAGATGATTAATTAAAATTACTAGGTGAATATATAGCTAGTCTAGGATATTAATTTAGTATACTAGTAGACTAATAATAGTTATAATCTAGAAGGGTCTTGTTTTCTAGAAGGATAGTTTTATCTAATTATCTAAAAGTTTATATCTGTCCTTAGTTCCTATAGTGAGTTTAAGAAAGACCTTGTCTTCTACTTAGAACTAGATGTTGTCTCGACGTTAATTATATGTTATTTTTATTCTAGCTTATAATAATTTAACAGCGTCTAATACTTCTTAAAAGATAGTCTAATACTCCTTGATAAAGTCCTTAGCATCTTAGGTGGTGACTAGTGTGTCTATCTTATATAGGTCTTAAAGTGGTTTACGTCTATATAAGACTTTAAAAGGTGAGAATCCTGTAGACGTGTTAATTAACATGTTAAGAATATAAAGAGTGTAGGGAAGAAGGTTCTCCTAGTTAGATTAGTTAAATTTTCTATTAATACTATATTGTAATGTATAGATAATAGTTTAGATTAATCGTTTAGATTGTCTATCCACTTATATATAATATACTATAGTTAGAGATATATGAATTCTATCCTACTTATAGACTTTAGTGAAAAAATAGCTCGTCTATTATATGTCCTAGTCTATGATAATGTTTTCTAGTAGTCCCTAGTTGTTATATCTGTTATAATAATATACTTAGCCCTAGTCTTCTACTCTAAATTCTTTTATTATAATTAATACTTAGATAAACTTTAAAAATTAATTAGTGATTATTAGTATTATATTATATCTATTATAAGATATAGGTAGTGTAGTAATAATGTTAATATAAAAGGTTCTAAGGGGCTCTATAGACTAGACAATTAGTATTAGTTATCTCTATAGACGGTGACAGTCTAGCTTTATAAGCCTATAGGTAGGACATATGTTAATATATTCTTAAACAGTCTTCTAGAACCGTGGTATAAAGATTAATTACTAGAGGAAGTAATATATCCTTAAAGCTTCTACGTAGGCTTTATCGTCGTGACCAAGGTAGAGGACGTCTTATAATAGTTTAAATAGAATATAGAGACGCTTATATATTGTATTATCTTAGAAATAAAGTAGTTTTAAGGTTCTATCAATATAAAACAACTTAAAGGTTGTTATAAAATCTAGAGTAGAATCTTTAAGTTTTTTAGTTATTATATAGTATAGTTTTCTAAGTGATTTATTGTTTAGTAGGTGTTTAATAATTTTATCTTTAAATTCCTTATTAAGACGTAAGATAGTAACTGTCTACTAGGTGTCTATCTTAACTAGCTATATGAAAAAGGTATAAGTAGAAAGTCTATCCGTTGAATTAATTTATAAAATAGACTTTAGAGGACTTATGTCTATTAGATAGTTATCTAGGACGTTAAAATTAATAAGGTTAATTTCGACGTTTTCTACGGTCTTAATCACTTGTGTTATTAGGATAGAGCGTCTATGTTAGCGTGTGTTTTTCTAGGACAATAAATTATAGTTATTTAGTCTATGTATTTAGACAAGAAAAGTCACTAATTAACGAGTTATAGACTACGTCTACGAGTGAGAGGACCGTTATTTTTAAATGAGTCTTAGATTGCCTAGTGATTAGTGTAGACCGTGAACTTATTACTGTCTAGATATTAAGGAAGTTTTCTAAGTGTCTAGACTAAGGTAGCTGTCTTAAGCTCTGTAGACTAGTAGTTTTATTCTAACTTAGACAGTGTTTTAGATAAGTATAGAATTAGATGTTCTTGTCTATTCTCTCTAATTTAATGTAGTACTACTTTAAACCTATGTTCGTGAGAACTGTCGACGTATAGAATAAATAGAAGGTTAAAATTAGGGTATACTAAGGTTAGTATAGACGTAAGTTTATCTTTAAGGTCTTATAATAAAGTTTTATATTACTTAATGAATATATTAAGAAGGGCTTGTTTTTTCTTTATAGTACTATATATAAGTTAATAGTCTAGTAATAAGATAGGTATATTTTATATATATCTTGTATAAGCTATCCCTATTAGAGATAATCTAAGAAATCCTTATGTTTTAAGTTTAATTAATGGTCCGGCGATATAGCTATAGTATAGTATAAATTTCTAATAATAGCTAAAGAACCTAAGAAGTATTTCTAAAAGGTAGAGATTAGATAGGAATACCTAGTTCTAAATAGCTTCGACTTTATCCCTAAGTATACTAATACCTAGTCGGGACATGTAGTGTCTAAGCGCTTAAATAGATAGTTGTGTGAAAAAGTATTTTATAGCTAATAATATAACTCTAGAATGTTTAATAATTTCTAAGGTTAAGTCAAGGTAGTCTAGGTGTTCTTAGATAGTCTATAAGAAGATAATAATATTATTAATATAAACTAGGATAAACTTCTAGAGGTATATACTAAAGAGTTATTCTATTTAGTGTTAAAAAAGACTAGGGTTATAGCTAGGCCTATCGTCGAGACAGTGAGTTGTTCGTGGCCTCTGTGTACTATAACTATAGCGACTTTCTATCGGTCCTCTAGGTTAATTTTTTATTGAAAAAACCCTTTAGTGAGGTCTATACTAGAAAATATTTATATACCCTCTATGGCGGATAGGATATCGTCCTACTTAGGTAGTAGATAAGCGTCTAGTTTAAGTTTAGTATTTACTCTCCGTAGGTTAATAATAACTCTTAGTTTGTTATTACACTAGACAACGAATACTAGAGACGTGATAGGACTTAGTTACCCTAGTAGAACTGGTTCTAATAAGTTGTCTACGTGTATAGGGTCGAGGACTAAGTCTATTACCTTTTAGTCCCTACAGGATTAGCTGTATAGGGCTTGGCGAAGGTTGTCTAAGGAGACGTTATCTTTAAATAGAATAGACATTGTGATTCTATCGTTAAAGGACCTTAGTCTAGGGTGAAAAACTAGGGAGTGTTTCTATAATATCTCTTAGACTTAATTTTTATAGTCCTAACCCTAGTGGTCTAATATGTTAGCGTCGGTAAAGGTTAAAGTGTCTAGTAGAGGGTGAATAAGAAATAGACTCCTGTCTCTATTCTTAGACTCTAGTTCTTACTATAGAGTCGGGATTGTCCCTTTAAAGAGACTAGTAATATTATAGAATGTTTAACATTGTTTAGCGAACGCTAGTAGTACCGCTTTTTAGTACTCTTTAATAATACTAAGTTTTTATCCTCTGTAGACTTAGACAGGACATTTATCGAAGTTAGCAAATAGAATAGACATTAGTATACTGTCTATAATAACGTTAGCTAAGGAAGTAAACTATGCTATTAAAAGGTCTACTATAGGGTATAGCGTGACGACGTAGTCGTTAGCACAAAGTAGAAGTAATCTATACTAGATAGTAATGTTAATTCCTTGTCTAGGAAGTAGTGTTTAAGTGTGGGTAGCATAGATAAAAGCTTAGAATAGAGTTATTATAGATTGTACGTTGATTATAAGGATTAACAGAGAGGTATTAGATACCTTATAACAACTAATAATAAATCTAGTGTCTATGTCTAGGATATATAAAGTGTCTAGCTTATTTTATAAACCCTAGTAAAAATTAAGGTTATTTTCCTTTAAGAAGTTAACCTCTAGGATAACTCTATAACTAAGCTTAGAGACTATCTATACTTAGTATAGTGTAAAATCTATATATGTTTTATTAGTAGTTAAGAGATAAACTAGGAGGTCTATGTAGGACGAGACTATAGGACTAATACTAATACTAGATAGTTAAAGTTTTAGTCTGTTATATATTAGGAGGTTAAGATAAAGTTACTTAAGTATAGATTGTTAAATAAGGTATATTAGTGAGTAAGTGTCTATGGCTACTTTATATAGTAGATGTTTATTATTATATAAGATAGTTTTTATATGTGTATTAAGTATATATTGTCCCCTGTCTATAAGATAGACTGTGATAGGTGATGTTATCTATTTTAAGGGCGTCTTAAGGTCTAGGATTTCTATGTCCTAGGGGACGCTGTCTATATCTAAATCCTAAAAGGCTTTATCTATGTCTTATACTACTAAGTATAGAATGCCGAAGTTTAGTAGTTGTTAAGCTAGGACTCTTAGTATATTAGAGCTTAATGTCTCTATAATTAGGCTTCTAGGGGTCGGTTAGACTAGTGTAGGGATTTAGTGATAATTAGTTGAAAGTAAGTCTAGTTAATTTAGATTAGTTAAGTCTATTGTGAATTACTTGTCCTAATTATTAGATATGTATAATAGACGGTAGTTAGTTAGTTATAGGTCTAATAAGGTGTTATAGTCCTAGGTATAGACTGATTTTAAATTATTAATGTTATTTAGAATAAACTATACTGTTAACAAGGTTAGAATAATACTATATAACTTCTCTACTTTGTCTTATATATTAGCTACTAATAGTGGTCGATAATTAGTAGAATTAGGTTTAAGTTACTATTGTCGAGGTAATGTAGTTAACAATATTAGAGGTGTGTGTATAACTAAGGGTGTTAATAACAAGTAAGGTAAAATAATTAATTCTAAGGTACTATTTATAGGGGATAATTAATATTCTATTAGCGATAGCTACACCCCTAATGGTCGCTATTAAAGTTTATCTAAGTCTTATCTATAGATTAGGACATATACTTATTATACTCCTCTTGTCCTACTATAACGAAGTCGTTGTCTATATTCTTGTCTATGTTGTCTACTAAGAAATATACTTTAACTCTAAATCCTAGTGGGACCTAGACTGCTCTAACTTTTAGGACGTAATCTAGGTATTAAGAGTTAATGTAGTCTATAGATCTATATATTATTCTATCCTTTCTAATGACTATACATAGGTATCTAGGTCTCTAAGTGGTTACTTCTATTAGTGGTCCTAACTATTATACTACTAGTATTCTAATTAGGTCTTTATTCTCCTAGGGTTTAATTATTATTATTATAGTAGATAAATCCTTGGAAATGTTAGTGTTCTAATTAGTTCTAGACGATATAGAGACGAGAAACTACTAACAGCTAGTCTAGGTAGTGTTAATTATTTAGGTGAATAGACACTACTAAAGGTTTAATTACTTTTACTACTCGGTGAACTTATTATATATTCCCTGTGTAAGGAGTCTAGTATAGACTTTAGAACTATATACTTTTTCGGTGAAATTATCTATATCGTTATAGTTAACTTAAAGTGTCACGATTAATACTAGTGTAGGATTAAGTTTACTATATATATATTATATAATAAGATCTTTATCTATCTCTCTTACTTTAATGTATAGTGTGTGTTTATTAGTGATATACTAATAGATAGTAAGAGATAATTTATTAGTGAATAAGTGTGTTATATAGTCTATTTTAGATAGTGTTATTAAAGTGCTAATACTAAATCTTTACTTAAGTTAGTAGATCTATTTGTCTAAGTTTATTATTATCTTGTTAAATATGTTAGAGTGTAATAAGTTTACCTAGATAGACACGTTCTCTATTATATAAATTAGTAAGGTATAGAGAATAGACTATTCTCTATATACTCTTATAAGTTAATAAAGACGATTAGTATATGTGACGACTAATGTCTAGCTATTATATTCTCTAACTTTATCTTGTCGGAGCTTAATAAGACAATTGTTATTAGTGTATAATTAATTAAATTAGTTACTATTCTATAGGTATAGGGTGTTAACACCAGCATTATAGTGTTAGTCCTAATTAACGTTTAAGTATAACTTATACACTTTAACGTTAGAAGGATGAAAACAATCTTAGAATTAGTAGTAAGAAGTGTTATAGTCTCTATAGTCTTGTTAGTAACTAGAACGAGACTAGAAGAGACGATATTAGCTATTAAGACGAGAATATTTATTAGAATAAAGTCTTTCCTTAGAGTGAAATCGCTTATTAGCTCAGTATTAATTTTTAGAACGAAATTATTCTTCTAGATAAAATCTTTTATTAGCTTAATATTAATTATCTAGACAGAATCTTTCCTTAGGCTAGAATTATTTATCGTGACGAAATCTTTCTTTAGGATAATATTAGCTAGTAGTTTAAAATCTATGTTGTCTATTATAATAAAGTTATAGTTAGTATCTAGCTAGGGAGAACAAGTGATAAATATCCTTAATACCTTTATCCTTATTATATATAGGACGGTGATAAGAGAAGCCTACGTTAGGGCCTAGGCGATTAGGTCGGTAATTCTCCTATTAAGAGTTTAGTAGGGGGTTAATATTCTCGTTTCTAATCTAAGGACTTAGTATCAGGGATAGGGTATCTTCTATTAGAATATTTTAAAATGTCTCTATTATCTTTATAAAATTCTAGTCATTAGTTATAGGTTCCGTGGCTGGTGGAAAAGATTGTCTAGACGTAGCTAGGTAGGCTTTATAGCACGTTACTAGGAGGGATTAAAAAACTCCCTTAGCTTCACTAAGGTCTATTAGTATAAGGACGGTATTATAGAGTTAAAAGCGTCTAGCTAGGTCCTTATCGAGTTCGTCTCTAATTACTAATATAAGGTAAGCGTCCTTATTATACTAGTTTCTTAAATAAACCGCGGCTATTATATCTAATAGTTGTTATAGATAGTCTTATAGAGAGAGGACTTACTAAAAGGTGTAGTTTAACGAAATATTCTCTAGATGTAGGTTAGTAACGTCTTCTATGTTTTAATAGACGGTAGGACTAGAAGACAAGGAGGGGTACCTTGACAGTACTAGTAGTATACTTAGACTCGATAGTAGCCTTGATATAAATTAGATATTAGTGAAGGGCCCTAATTAGTTTAGTCTATATAGACCTAGATTAAATAACATAGCCTCTAACGAGACTAGGTTAGGTCTAAAGACCGATGGTTTAGCTAGTGCTAGGGGTAGGGTGGTAGAAGAGGAGAAGGTGATTAGTATAGAGGGACGTAGAGAAGAAGGACAAGGAGAAGAAGGACGAGGAGTAGAGGGTTGTTAAGATTATAGGTCGGCGTCCTCTTGTTCTTTTTAAGCTTTTATATAGAAACGTCCTCGTCTATCCCTTGGTATTTATTAATAAAGGTGTAGTTATATATAGGTGAGAAAGATTATATAAAAAAATTTAACTTCTTATACTTTTTTAAGGTGTTACTACTATGTTATACCCTATAATATAAAAGTGTTAAGAAGTCTAAGTTATTACCTAAGCTACGTACTAGCTATAAGTACGTCCCGTCTAGACGCTAAGTAATAGCGCCTAGACGGTGTCACACGTGACGTCCCAAGGGACGGTCACGTGTAGCGTGACAGTATATAATATAACTTCACTTTATAATATCCTTACATAGTCGTCTTTATTGTTAGTATAGCTTAGAGAACTTCTCTAGTGTTAATAATAATAATAAGAGCTTATATAAGTCTATTATTCTATTCTTTCTTATTATAGTTAACCTTGTCCCTTTAAGGATACTCTCTAAGCTAAGACTACTACTAAGGATACTAGACCTTCTACTGTTAATAAGGTTAAAAATACTTCTAAGGAAGAGATTATCTATTCTAAGGTGAGTTCTTCTTAATTTAAGTTCTATATAGTCTACTAGTATACTCCTTTTAGCTCTCTTCCTAGTTATCTTTACTAATTTAACTTTTACTCTTAGCCTCCTCCTATGCCCTATTCTAAGGGTAACCTTGTTATAAAAGAGGTAAGTTCTCCTTACTCTTTATTAATATATATTTACTAATTACCTGTCTAGATTTTAATAGAGCTAGGTAACTATACTAGTTTACCCTACCCTAGTAACTCTAGCTTCTTCTAGGGAACTAAGGTTATAACACTAGAATAATTCTTTACCCTAGTTAATATGTTCTAGACTATAGATAATAGTTCTACTTAGTGATTAATATTAGATACTTTCTTAAAGTATTAGTCTAATCTTTAATTAGTTAAGAGTATCTCTAATATACCCTATACTAAGGTTATAGGTATGTCTAAGGATAAGTAGATACCCTATACAATACTCCTAGCTTCTAGTACCTCTATTAAGGAGTTATCTTAAGCTACCTCTCTAAGTCGTCCCTCTAAGACTTCCTTATATACTAAGGTCTCTTGTAAGAAAGTCTCTCTTATACTAATTATAAGTATCTTGTCTCTTCTTTTAGATATTACTTAGAGTTAATAGATACTATTTCCTAGTCTACTCTATTCCTTACTTCTTCTTTTTCTATCTCTATTCCTATACTAACTAGTCTTAATTTCTCTAAGACTACCTCTAATACTAGTGATATTTCTAGTATAGTAATAGATAGTAGTCTATCTAATGCTAGAAAGAAGAAGTCTATTAGTAAGATTATTCTTTTACTTTAGATAATTCGTTCTTTAATATAAAACATTAGTTCCTCTACTAACTTTCTTTATACTAGTGATTATATAATTTTTATCTTAATAATAAGGAGCCTAGTATAATACCTCCTGTCCTCTTTAGTTAACTTAAGGTTATAAAGAAGAAGGTTTATAGTACTCTCTT
The DNA here is from genome assembly GCA_026119845.1 of Pezicula carpinea. Classification (NCBI taxonomy): domain Eukaryota; kingdom Fungi; phylum Ascomycota; class Leotiomycetes; order Helotiales; family Dermateaceae; genus Pezicula; species Pezicula carpinea. Next base: position 7,224 of record JALRMK010000124.1, on the reverse strand, counting down.
TATTAAGTAGTTAGAAGAGATACTAGCTATATAATAAGAAGAGTATATACTAGTTAATACTTTTACTAAGTAATTTAATAAGGTATACTTCCTTTAGACCTTTCTTAGACCTACTACTAACTCTAGTCTAGGCTATCTATGTTAAACTTCTAGATGTTTTTATATATAAGGGTCTCTTAGTACTAGTAATAGAGCTTAACTTAAGTATCTTTCTAGGTGCTTTTCTTTATACTACTAACCTAAAGAAAGACTACTTTCTAAAATATCTTTAGACTATCTTGTTATCTTAGGAACGTTTTATTAAGATAGGCTCTAATAATAACCTTATTGTTTTAATTAGTCTTAAGTCGCCTTTAAAGTAGTCCTCTAGATATAGATTTAGTGTCTAAGCACCTTTTATCTTAAGTTGAAAATACTGTTTTATAGGCTAGTACTTATTATAACAAGGTCCTTATCACGGGTTAGACCCTAGATATTAGACTTAGTCCTGGCTAGTTATAGGACCTACGTTACTATAGTAACGCCGGTGTTATTTACTTACTTTATACGTAAATACGTCGCTAGCCTATATAATCTAGTCTTCTCTCTTTAGTATTTTCTCTTTAAATAGAACTTATCTCTTAGTTATATTTAAGCTACTTAAACTTATAACATTAGAAAATACTCTTTAACAACTATATAGACTTTTATTAGTCTATTATAAACGATTGTATAAAAACTACTAGGTAGTCTCTTTATACGAAAATCTATAATAGATACTAGTAGAGACTTCTAAGTCTAATAGTAGAATAGATAGACACTACTACTATAGGCTAAATAACTTCTATAGTAGACATTAAACCTTGTACAACGAGTAGACGTATAGTAAGAGTAAGTAGAAGAGTATACCCTAGTCTAATCCTAGAGGATTAAATAGCTAGAACAGTAGCTAGTAGAGGTAGTATAGCTACTAGAGTAGAACACCTTAACGAACACTAATACTATAATTAGTACACCTCTATTAGATTGTATAAATCTAATAAACCCTTCCTAAGATCCTCCTATATAACACCACGACTAGATCCTAGATACGTCGAAGTTTAATAGGAAGAAAGTAGACTTTTTACCCTAGCTAGCCTAGGTATATATAAAGTTAGAGGTAGACAGAGTAGGAGAACTAGAATCTATACGATTTTAGTATATTTATAGTAGGTTAAGAGGGAAGACTCTACTCTAGGTAAATACCTAGGTGATAGAAGTATAGTAGACACTAGTTATAATAGTTAATAGACTTATATCCTAGCTATAACTTACGTATAAAGATCTTTAAGCTACTAACAAGGCCTTAAATAAGTTAAGTATAATATAGTAAGAGTCTAAGGTGTTTATAACCTTTCTTACTAAATTTAAACGAATAATTCTAGAAGTAGAAGGAGTAATATAGAATAATATAGTAAAAAGAACGTTTCTATTAAATAGTATTTTAGACGAACTATAGTAAGCTCTTATAGTAATACTAACCCCGTCTATATATATAGAATACTATTCACTCCTCTATAGTATAAGCTAGAACCTTAAAGCTATTTAGAAACGATAAAGAAAGAATAAGAGCTTCTATATAAAAGAAATAAAGTAAGATAAAATAGATTAGAAACTAGCACCTATAGTTTCTATAGTATCTACTTAAGGCTAGAGGTGAAGGGTAAAATAGGTAACTATAGAAGAGATAGAGAAGAGAAGTAAGGAAGAGACTTGTTTCTACTATAGTAAGGACGACTATAAGATTACTAATTATAAACTCCTTCTAGTAAGATAACTACTTTATATAAAGTAAAAGAGAGTGAAGGTAGTAGCTATAACTAGAGTCTAAGAGTTATAAGATAGTAAGAATAGTATAGATAACTTAGGAAAAGAGTAGCTCCTGTTAAAAGACGTTACTAAGAGTGTATAAAGGTTATAAAGATCGAGGAAGAGATTAAGAAGTCTATAGAGAGTCTACTATTCCTTATTTCTACATTAGTTAATTAAGAATATTATATATAGACTCTTGTAGATACTAGGTGTCTTACTTATAGACTTATTAACTCTTGATTTACTTAAAAAAAACAACCTTTAATATATTAGAATAACACCTTAGAACCTAAGTGGTTTTAATAGTAGTAAGAATAGTTAAACTATAGAGATTACTATTATATAAACCGATATTAATAGCTATTAGTAGAGTAAGGTATTCTTGTATATTATTCTAAAGTTAAGTAGTTATAATATAATTATAGGAATAAGATAGATTTTAGACTAAAACATATAGATTAAGCTAAATAAGAAGAGCCTAACTATTAGTCTAGAAAATATAATTATATAAAATAGTTACTATAAAACACCTCTTATAGTAGACTATATCTAAGTCTCTATAGTTAACTTTATATCCTTACTATAATAGAAGAAGAAGACTAGTCTCTAAGTTTTTATAGTAAGTATAGCTAATATTAACAAGGTCCTTTATATAAAGGTTACTATAGACTCTTGTATAAAACTACCAAGGTAATACTACTACTTCCTACTAGTGTTTAATCGCGCTAAAGTAAATAAACTATTACTACACTAAGGAAATAGAATAGACTATAAGATTAAGCTAGAGTAAGTAAATAGGAAGGAAGCTAAAGTACTATAAGGTCTACTATATAATATGTCCCGCGAAGAACTCCTTATACTATAGAAGACACTAACTAAGCTACTTAACAAGTAGTTTATACAAGTAAGTAACTCGCCTACTATAGCTCTAGTATTATTTATATAAAAGCTAGGAGGTAGTCTACGCTTCTATGTTAACTATAGAGACCTAAACAAGGTTACCTAAAAGGACTACTACTCTCTCCTGTTAATTTAGAAGACCCTATAGAACATTAGAAAAGTAAAATAGTTTACTAAGCTTAATATAATTACTACATTCTATAAGATATAGATTATAGAGGGAGATAAATAGAAGACCATCTTTTATACGAGATATAGACTTTTTAAATAGATGGTAACCCTCTTTAGATTAGTAAATATACTAAGTACTTTCTAATAGTATATTAACTAGTCACTCTATAACTACCTTAATAAGTTTTACTTAGTATATATAGATAATATACTAATCTACACAGATAGAACACTATAATAGTACTAAGAGTACGTATAAAAGGTTCTTACTAAGCTATAAGAGGTAGGACTATAGTTAGACATTAACAAGTGTAAATTTAAGGTATAGTTAACTAAGTACCTTAGATTTATAGTTAAAGTAGGGAAAGACGTATAAATAGACCCGGCTAAGATAAAGACTATATAGGACTAGAAGGCTCTAACATCTATAAAAGAAGTATAAAGTTTTCTTAGTTTTACTAACTTCTATGGACAGTTTATTAAGAACTATTCTAAAGTAGCTAGACTAATTACCTCGCTCGTATAAAAAGACTAGACGTTTAAATAGACTAATAAAGCTAATACTACGTTTATATAACTAAAAGAAGTATTTATAATAGTCTTAATCCTCTAATAATTTAACTTAGAAAAGAAGATAGTGTTAGAAACTAACGTCTTAACGTAGTGTATTAGAGGAGCCCTTATATAGTACGATAAGAATAGAGTTCTCCGACCCTGTGTCTACTACTTAAAGAAGAACACACCTACTAAATATAACTATAAAATCTATAACAAGGAGATACTTACTATAGTATAATGTCTAGAAGAGTGGGATACTAAACTATAGAGTGTAAAAGGTTTCTAGATTTATATAGACTATAAGAACCTAGAATACTTTATAACTACCTATAAACTTATAGAATAGTAAATACGTTAGTCGTTTACACTCTTCTACTATAATTTCATGATTTTATACTTACTAGGAAAGGAGAATATAAGAGCTAATATATTATTATAGAGAGAATAAGATACTCTATATAGAGAACTTAATAACTAAGTCTAATACTATATAACATAGTTGTTAAAACTAGAGATAACACTAGGGATACTAGTTAGAATACTAGTAGTTATACTAGTATAGGTCTAAGAGGAGAATATAGTTCTTAAATTTAGTCCTTAGCTAGAACTAGAGCTCTAGAGGATATAGCGAGAAGTAAAGAAACAGGATAATACCTACTAAGAGATAGTTAAGTCTATATATAAAGAAAAGAGAGTATTTCCTCGTGATTTAGACGTATAAGTGTCGATTAGTAAATACTTACTATTAGATAGTAGAGAACTATTGTTTTAGAGATAGAAGTAGGTTCTAGACTACTTATAATTCTATAGTAACTAGTTACCTAGGTAGAGGTTTAACCTTTATCTTAATAGTAAGACAGTATTTTTAACTAAGGATAATAAGTAAAATTTAATGTTTTATACGAAATTATAACACTTATAGAAGTAATAAAGTATAGAGAGAAAGGAAGTAAGACTTCCTTAAACTATTACTAATCCTAGATAGACTATAGTAGGAGATCTTAATAGACTTTATTACAGACCTCCTAGAGAGTAATAACCGTATAAACCTTATAGTAATCATAGATAGACTTAGGAAAGAATGTATATTTAAAGTCCTATTAAACATTAAGGTAGAAATAGTAGCTTATACGTTTATATAATGTTATTATAGACATTATTTTATACTAATAGTGATTATATCTAATAGAGGCTTCTAGTTTATAGGGGCACTATAGTCTAGAGTTATATAACTACTAAAGGTTAAGAAACACTTGTCTATAGTCTACTACCTAGAAATAGACAGAGTAATAGAACGAATAAACTAGACACTTAAGACTTATCTTTATACGTTTATAGACTACGACTAGTAGAATTAGGTAGAACTTTTACTATTTATAGAGTTAACAATTAATAATAGAGACACTATATTAACTAGAGTTAACCTCTTTTTCTTGTCCTATAGGTACTATATAGAACCTATAGAAGTGTTATATAATAATCTCTTATATACTATTAGTAATAGTCTAATTTAGAAGACTGATTATATTATTTACCAGCTTAAGTAAGCTATAGAATAGACCTAGTTAGCGATAGTTATTACCTAGTAGACTTAAGAGGATGTTATAAATTATATAAGACAGTAAGCTATAAGTTTTAAGGTTAGAGATAAGGTCTAGCTAGACCTTTATAACGTCTATACAATATACCTAAGTAGGAAACTCGATGCTAAATACACTAAATACACTGTACTTAAGGTAGTTAACTTGTATAGTTTCTAATTAGACACGCCACTAGGAATTTATAATATATTCTACTCTAACAAGCTTAAATTAGTTAGTACAGACCTATTACCGAGCTAGTAGGTGTCTAATAGCTAACTAGAACCCTAGATTATAGGAGAGAACGATAATGTTAAGTGGGAAATCAAGTCTATCCTCTAGGAACAACTTATACAAAGGGGGAGAAGGTATAGAAAGAAGTATCTTATAAAGTAAATAGGCTACTAAAGGCCTACGTAGGAACTAGCGAATACCCTTAAAGATATAATAGCACTAGATAAGTATAAACAATAAAGAGAAGTAGAGAACTAGCTTTATATAATATAGGACGTTGTTAAGGTAAGGAGGGGGGTACTATTATAGGTTAGACCCTAGATATTAGACTTAGTCCCGGCTAGTCACGAGACCTACGTTACTATAGTAACGCTAGTGTTATTCGCTTACTTCGTATATAAATACGTTACTAGTCTATATAATCTAGTCTTCTCTCTTTAGTATTTCCTCTTTAAATAGAACTTATCTCCTAGTTATATTTAAGCTACTTAAACTTATAACAGTCCTAGAGATATAGGATTGTTAAAAGACTAAGTATAAAGCTCTTCTTACCTACTCCTATGTCTCTTCTCTAGAAAACAAGTCTATAATAAAGGTTTCTATCCCTACCTTCTCTATAAAGAAGTAAGCTAGTACTAAGATACCTACTATTTCTCTAATTAAGACTTCTACTAGACCTACGACTCCTCTCTCTTATAGTCTTTAAGAGTTAACTTTAAACAAGTATAAGTAATCTAATACTTTATTAACACCTAAGGCTACTATTAAAAAACCTTATTTTATTAAGAAGCCTATCTTAGTTACCTCTTCTAATTCTATCTCTAAGTTTAGTCCTAGTTTAAGTAGAGAGAACCTTTCTAACGTTAAGCTACTAGAGGATACTAGTTTAATATAATATAAGAAGTATCCTTACTATAACTATTTATCCTAGGTGTATATATGTCCTTAATAAATGTTATCCTACTCTCGTCCTAAGAAGAGTAAATATATCTACTATACTATACGTTCCTACGATCTAGTAAGTATCTTTAGACTCTTTTTAGTCTAATTTTAACTTAACTATAACTAATTTTTATCTCTTTTTAAGAAGATAAAGATAATAAGGTAGCTATAAAATAGCTTGTTAATACTATCTACGTCTTTATTAATAGTCTTATTAAGAATTACCCTAGTTAAGATATAGACAATGTTATTACTAAGGCTTAGACTAATTTCTATAAGGAATATAGTATATAAGATATAGTGATAAACCGTGCTAAGATTATTCTTTATTAGTCTAGAAAGACTAATCTCTACTCTTTCTTTCCTACTAGCTTTAAGAGTGTTTATTACTAGGCTAATAACTTAGCTACTATTTATTTTACCTTTAGTAGTACTACTATCCTAGTGACTCCTATTTATCCTTAAACTCCTTGTTATAACTCTGTCTCTATAATTCTCTTTAGTAGTTTTTCTTTCACTAATATATAGTTTAATACTCTTCTTAGTGTATTAAATAGAATTACTTAGTCTAGTAAAGTTATTATAAAGGTATTAACTAAAGATAAGGGTACTAAGAACTCTAGTAAGAAGAGAAAATAATCTTTTTAGACTCCTAGTCTATTAGAGTAGTATTTTTATTTATAATACCTAGGCTCTTTAAGTAGCTTAGTTTATTTAGATAGTTTCTATTTTTCTTAAACTTAAGAAATCTTTTCTTAATTAAGTCTTGTCTATACTTATTTATACCTTAAAAGTAGTCTATAATATGTCTTTTTACTTACTACTAAAGTGAATTTTTAAAAAGTAATTCTCTTTTATTCTTCTCTCTCTCTTCTTAGTGATTATCCTCTAATTACTAAATTAAAACTACTACTAAGGAAACTTATCACTTAATTTAATAAATGTTATAAATAATAGTATAGATTCTCTATTAAGTTCTATGTTTTATAAAAACTAATTTATAAAAACT
>JALRMK010000123.1:0-21091 GCA_026119845.1 Pezicula carpinea | reverse complement strand
ACTATTTATTAACTTAAAGAATCTAAAATTAAAAACATTATTCTATTCTATAGGTTATCTTATATATAGAGGAGTAGAATTAATAACCTTAGTCTAATAAGAAAGATAGTTTACTACTCCGACGTTCTAGTTAGACTTTAACACCTATTATAGATCGTTAGTTAGTCTAGCCTCTTGTAACCACCGACTATACCTACTAATATTATATAATACACTAAGCTAATATGTTAGCTAACATTATATAACATATAAGATATATTAGATAATATCATTAACTTCTTAAAGGTTAATTTACATTAATTAATTTAAGTATTTTCCTCTCTATAGTACTAAAAATATTACTCTCTATCACTTAAATATAGTTATTTAGCCTGTGAGTACAGAGTAGTATAGTAAATAGTGTTAGTAGAACAGGGTCTTATTTATATATGTGTACACACAAGGTATAGGGTAACTATTGTTATATTATAAATCTGTGTCCTCTCTTAATTATATAGATCAAGAACTAGACAATATTCTATTGTCTATATAGACAGAGTATAAGACCCTTCAGTCTTAGAGTACCGTTATATAACGGCACTACACGTGATACTAATTTCCCGACACTAGTAACTTTTTCTTTTCCCCCCCCCTATACAATTAACTATTTACACAGTACACACGTGACGGTGTTTATACACTTTACACGTTTATATAAACCCCTGTATACATTGTATAATTTATATACTTAGCCCTATATAATTCTATAAGCCGGTCACGAGTCCCCGCCTCGATAAGGTTTATACAATCCTATATAAATACTCGAGAGATCTCCCGCTCTTATCCTTCTCTTTTCTCTCTCTAGACTGTACACCTAGTCTCTCTCTCACTTTCACCATCACTATAACTTCTCTCTCTACTCTTCCTCTAATCTCTTCCTTAAATATAAGTGCTTAGTAGATTATACAATCGTTTTACTTTGTATAATAATCTATAATCATGATCTTACTTTATATAATGCTAACAATAATCTATAGGGCTCTCGTTCTATACAATACTATAGTCGCTGCTACTGTCGCTAATACTAACCCTGTCTTACGTGTGGGTAGCTAACAAATGATAGGCTTCTATTATAACTTAATCTAGTAAGTGATCCTCCGGCTGCCTAGCTAGGATGTTTCGTTTATACAAGGTCGAATTTCTCCGGCCTAAGTAGCTAGCTATAGGTCGTCGTATATAAACATAATCTTGATCTAATCTCGTGGTTAGCACTACTGTCGCTATAATAAGTGTTCCTATCAGGGCTTGTCCCCTTTTCTAACCTGTGTATAATTGGTTAGATATTTTAGTAGTTCCTATGGGAACTATAAATAGAGGGACCATGCTACTCGGTGTGTTAGGGGTCCGCTATATAAAGGGGACGATAATGGTACTAGTTTGTCTAATGGTTCTATAGGTGGTAGTGCTAGTTAACAGTAACTCTTACTGTTAATGTAAGGAGATAGGTCTACGGCTACTCCTTTAGTGGTAGAGTAGTTACTTTGTTACTATGGTGTTTACTTAGGTTCTAGCTTTTCGTACAAAGTTTTTAAAATTAAATAAACTTGTATAATAAATATAAAATAAAATAAGTGAGAAAATAAAGTAAGTAAGGAAAATAAAATAAGTGTAGGTCGTTGTACAATATAGCTTGGTTGTTATACAATAGAAAGTAATTATATCTGGCTATTTTTCTCTTTTTACCTATCCCTCGATTTATACAGTGAGTTTATTTAAATCGAGGAACCTTTAGAGGGAGCTATTTAGGTTAGCCTTTGTTATTACGTCCGCTAGGTTATTATTTCCGTTAATCTAACGGATTTCTACCAGCTCTCTTTGTTTATACGATTGTTATAGGGCCATGATATTAATCATGAGTCTTTTCTCTTTTATTATACTAAGTTTAACAAGGTATTCGTATAAAGAGTATAAGTCTATACAGATAACAATTAGAATCTTTAGTATCTTAAGTTAGGATATAACTATATTAAGTGTACTACTTAATATAATACTAATATTAACTCCACTAACCATACTATAGATCTCTAATATAAGAACACTCCTTGTAACTCTCTTATATTTTATACTACTCTAGTGGATCGTGTTTCTATGGATCTTAAAGGTGTCTTTATTATATAAATCTAAAGAAGTGTTTTCCTGTGTAAGGATAATAACATATCTAAGTTGTAAACTTAGGTCTTTGTTATTAGTAAATAAGCTATCTATAAAGATAAACATCTTCGTACAACTAAGATTTATTTATATATATTGAATTCCACGGTTAATATTCTTGAGTTACTAAGACAGTCTCTTATTTAAAAGAGTAATGTTATCGTCTAAAGAGTCCTAGTGTTATACAGCGATTAATAAATTAAATAAGGCTTCTAGTTAGTATGTTAAAGTAATATATATCCCTTGAGCTCGTTACCTTCTATAGTCGTCCGTACGTTCTATAGACTTAGGATCTACTAGCTCTATCTTCTTTCCTTGGCCTTTCTAAGTTAAAGAAAAAGTGTTATCCTTGTTATAAGTAATAATACAGCTATTAAAGATAATTAGTGTATTATACAAGAGTGTTTTAACAGGCTTCGCTAAGAAACCTACTTCCTTAAGCTTTTTATCCTTAAGGGCCTTGAACTTTTTATCTCTAAGTATTAGAGTATCGTCTGTCTATATTCTAACGACTCTAAAGGCTTACTCTATCGTTGAAATTAATAGACATAGATTGTACGAAGAAGTTTCTATCTTTAGTTTCTCTCTATAGTGCTTATTATAGGTAGCCCACCAATGAATTCTAGCTTCTAGTACTCTGTAGAGAGGCTTTTATACAATTATAATCATGTTCTTCGGGAATAGATATAAGAATACGCCTAGCAAGTTCTATGGACGATTGAATATATACTTAAGTGATATCCCTAGAAAATAAAGAAATTCCTTGTTAAAGGAGGTAAATAGTAATAGCTATAAGTAGTCTCTAGCTTGCTCGCTATATAGTAGGCGATTACGTGAGTACGAACTCTTTTCCTTTATCGTTATACACTTAAATGATAAGTCGGGATTTCTTATAGGGTGTTATAGTACCTCTTTCTTTAATCTTATATATAAGTCAGGATTTAAAAATTCGGTTGGTATGTATAACTAGGTTAAATTATACGAATTTAAAAATATTGTTAGTAAGTAGTCCATCGATTTCTTTCTTTAATAAAGCTTTAAATAGCTGTCTAGGGTCTGTGATAACTTCTTTTTATTAAAGTTTAATAGACAAGTCCTTAGCTTCTTGTTCTTTTCTTGTTAAGAAGGCTATACTTATTTCCTTCTCTTATACAAAGGAAGTATCTTGTTATATAAAGAAAATATCATCTATTAAAGGGCATTCAAGGTAGTTCTACTTAAGTGATTATATACTCCTCCTTGGAATAATAACTATTAGAACTTTCTTAACTTAGACGTCTTTATTTTAACTTTATCCTTGGTTTTACTAAGGTAGATTTCCTTGGATTAGCTCTTAGTCTAGTACTAGTAATTTATCGAGAATTTCTTCTCTATAGAAAGGTTTTACCACTGTCGTATAAAAATTAACAGTTCTATACGGTATCTCAATCGTATAGGTTTTACCAGCTGTAGCTAGTAGCCTGTGTGGTCTAGTCTAGCCCTTATGTTCTCGCCAGACCTTGACTTCTAATTATAGCGGTAGGTCTAATGTGTCCTTTATACAAGGACTATTTCATAAAGAGATTATGTCCTAGATTTATCTCTTTACATAGATCTTCTAGATCTCTTTCATGGCTGTCTAAATTGCCTCTACTCTCTTGACAATAGTCGTTAATAGTAGATTATCTTAGGTTATCCTTAGATAAGCTCTAAAGACAAGAAGTGTTAGTACGAGCCCGTCTAGACCCGCTGAGTTATTAACAGCTTTTATAGCTATCTATAGGATAGTGTCCTTGTTAAGCTTCTCGTCCCTTAACTCTTCTTAGAGAATGTTATATAATTGTCGTAAAGATGTGTAATATCTTTTAACTTTACTAATACTATTATAGGCCTCGACAGGTACTTCTTTAACTTCTGTTAACATAATATAAGCGTTCTGTTAAAATTCTATTGAAGTAAAATTCTTTCTAGTATTATGTACGAAGTAATCTAGTGGTCTAAGGTACGTGTTAATCTAGTATATACAAAGTGTATTCTAGACTGTCTTTATAGAGACGTTCTTAAGGAATCGAGCTATATTAAAAGTAGTTACTTTATCTATAACATGTAGAACTGGTTTTCCGTTAAAGTAGGCGATATTGACTAAAATAGAATAGTTAAATTCTATGTTGTCCTTAATAGAGAACTTGAATCTATCTAGTAACTTTAAATAGAGTTAACATTACTTATAGTACTTTGTAATTTATACGATTGTTTTAACGTCGACATTATACTCTACTCGGTTAAGGATGTTTTTAAGCTGTTATATAGAGGGATGTCTAAATCTACGATGTAATATATAGATCTCTACCTCTGTTAAATAATAGTATACTACTACTTTTTCGTTGTTGTTAAGTAGTATAAATAGGTGTCCCTATTTTTATATAATCAGGATTCTTCTTTGTCGTTATACGACATAGTTTTATAGGTTGTCTAGTCGTATATCTAGTCTATCCATGTTATCTATATACATTAGGAAAGGTGTATTAGTATCTATAATATGGGTAGTAATAGGTCTAATCTGTGTGTTAACTATAACTATCTCTTATAAAGCTACGGTTCTCTTTCTAAACTTAATAACATAATTATTCTTTGTATAATTAATGCTAATAGTTAGATCTTCCTTCTCTAGGGCTAATAGTTAGGGTTTACCAACTGTGGAGATCCCTACTACTCCTATGTCTAGGAGAATACCTTGGAAAACTCTTAAAGAATATCTATAATTGTATAAAAAGATATTATATAAAGAGATATCTTGTTCGTATAAAGTATCCTAATGTTAATTATTAAACTTATTTTATCTTGTCAAAGTATACTCGGCAGTCTAGTCGGTTAGGATAATAAATAAGTATATAGTATTAATATCTCCTACTTCTTCTATGTTAAAGTATTCTAAGGTAAAGGTTTTATACGTTCTACTGAATAAGGTTAAAATATATAGAGTAGATAGTTAATCCTAGGTTTCTTCTTACTGTTATACAAAGTCTAGTGTCCCTTTAAAATTAATAAGAAAATAATAAAACTCTTCTTATAATATTACTTAAAAATCTATTATAAATTAATTCTTAAGGTCTATAAAAACCTTCGTACATTCTTCCGGTGAATAATTAGTAGACTAACATCCTTATCTTTTATAGACATAGTATTTCTTATTGTCTCTACCTATTCGTCCTCCTCGTGGTAGGTTTCCTTAGAATCTATAGAAGCTTAAATTCCCCCGTAGGTTTAAATTCCCTCGGAAGTTTTCTCTTCTATTTCCACGGAAGTTTCTATTTATATAATTAGGAAAGCGCGAGGTTTAGCCTCTATAGGTCCTATCTGTCTAGAATATTTTATTATATAATCTATCTTTATCTTCCTCCTCTTCCTGAACATATATAGATGTTTAGTTCCTTGGTGGCACTATTAATATAACTAAGTTTCGTAGATCTATGTAAAGACCTTTAAAGGTCGGGTTTAGTTTATACAAAGTAAATACACATTCTAGAACTCCTTTATATACGTTAACAACTTAATCTCGAAGTGTGAACTCATTCTAGTATTTATCTATAAGTCCTCTCTACGATGTATAAAGCTTGTTAAAGAGATCCTTAAGGTATTCAAGCCTTGACTTGTCTAGGTTCTTTTTAATGATTTTATACAGGTTTATATTCCTCTATTCGGTAAGAAATAGTTAACGTTTAGATTCTAGTTCGAAGTAAACTTTTATAAGTGTAACTATTGTATAAAAGTCAAAGTTACAGTGTGTAACTTTATCGTAGTAGAATTCTACTACTTTTCCTTTTAGTATGATTAAGAAGGCTAGGTGGTAGTCTTCTTCGCTTAATCCTACTTTTAAGCAGTGGTTAAAAAAGACTTAAAGCTTGCTGTCGATAATTTCTATTATTATACCTCTATACTTTATATTGTTATTGTTATAAACCTTTATTAGGTCTACAAGGATCTTTGTCGTTAATAGTGGTCTTTATATAGTATTAGAATTCTGGTTTTATTGTCGTATAATGTCTTAGTCTTGTCTTTATAGAGAGGGTCCTATAGTTCCTATTCTTGGTAGACCTAGTGAAAATCGTGGGTATTACTATAACTAAGGATTTTAGGAATCTCTTAGGTTTATACAAAGTGTTAGATCGGGTGTTTGTTTAACAGTCTATGTTAGCCTTAGAAGGTATGTATTGTTTATATAGAGAGGTTCTTTAGCTAATCTCCTGTGTCTTAAAAAGTATATATTATTATTTTTATTAAGCTACTCTTATACTTCTTCCTTTGTCTATTAGTGTTCCTCTTCTTCTTATACTGCGTTATATATTAACTTTATATATAACATCGCTCCTTGTCTTCTCTATATCTAGACTCCGTGTTGTTAAAGGTATATATAGAGTTGTACAAGCGTATTTTAAGTTACTAGATTAAAGAGGTTAAGTGTCCAATATTAGAAAACGTCTTAGAAGTTATCTAACAATTGTTCGTCTATTATCTCTATTCTTTTCTATACTACAACAGTATAGACAATATATGTGTTTATACGAGCCTCGGTGTAGTTATCCTTGTCTACCACGTCGAAGGATTGTCCCTATAAGTCCTCGTCAATCTTGAAGGTGGTTACTAGTAGAGTAATTATGTTGTCTTTAGTGTCGTATAAATCTTCGAAGTATCTTTAGAAGGTTTATCCTAATAGTTGTTAATATTATCCGGAGCGTTAAGATAGTGTTCCTAACTAAGGTGTCTATACTTTCTTAGTTAAGATCTTTTCTAATCCTGATATCCCTTAGCATAGTTGTACAAAGATAATACCTAATAGGTGGCCTTTACCTTTTTCCTATAAGATATTCTCTTACTTAACTGTCTCTTCCTTTCTTTTTCCTACCTTGTTAATCTATGGTTTTATTAGTTTAGTAGTGGTTCCGGTTAACTACTAATCAGTGTTAGTAGAATAGGGTCTTGTTTATATATATGTACATATAAGGTATAGAGTAACTATTATTATATTATAAATCTGTGTTCTCTCTTAATCGTATAGATCAAGAACTAGACGATATTCTATCGTCTACACAGACAGAGTATAAAACCCTTCAGTCTCAGAGTACCGTCACATGATGGCACTACACGTGATACTAATTTCCCGACAAATAGAAATAACTAACTATATATACCGATATTACATTCTACGCTAAGCTATTATATAAGCTAACGTTACCTTATATACACTATATATTAGACACTATAATTACTTTTTTAAAGGTTAATTCCTAACCATTAATTAAACTACCTTTCTTACTTCTTAAGTTCCTACCTACCTTTATTATACTTCCTTATACTATTAACAAATCTAGTATTATACGTTTAACTACTCTAAGCTTAGATATCTCTACTACTACTATATATCACCCTCTTTAGTCTACTAACTAGGTACTAGTATAGGTGTAATATAAAGTATTTACTTATATACTTAAATTATTTAGACTACCTATATTTTATTATTTTTCACCTATTATAGTAGGCCGCTATTTAATAAACATAACGTCGGGTATTAATATTAAGTTTATAATCTATCCTTCTATTTAGTTTATATCTTAGTCTCTAGCACCTAAGTAATAGTTAACATTAAAAGTCTAGTACCACCTATCCTTACTATAGCTATATATAATAACCTATAAGCTATAGACTAGTATTAAATGAACTAGTCTATAGTAGGTACTAACGTTAACGTAAATAATATTAAGACAGGGCTAGGTCTTACTAAAAACAACTATAATAGCACGCTTCGACAAAATATAGAGAGAGAACTCTAAGCTTAAGGTTTAGACCCTTGTATTAACTAGGATATTAAGCTTAACAGTTTATAGTATAAATAACTTATAGAATAGACTCACGATATAGTATATATTATACTACACACCTAGTTTAGATAGAATACTATTAATAGAACATAGGCTAATAATGTATTATAGGTAGTTATAAAGTATTAGTTTAATTATATAAAACGTGTTACTCTAAAAATACTAACTTCTTTCACCTAAGGTTAGCAAGGTGTTAAGATTCTACTAATAAGTTCTATAAGTTCACTATTAACTTTATAAAATATAATAGCTCTACTAAACACTATAGCGGTAGTTTCTTTAAATAAGGTTACGCTTGTTATTATAGGATAAGATAGAAATATCTAGGAGAATATCTTGTCTACCTACCTTAAAGCTAATTTAGTTAGAAAACTACCCTTAGATCTACTCCTAGACAACTTTATATAGGAGTGTTTATATAGTGAACTAACTAAAGATAATAACATTAAATATAACCCTACTATTAATTATCTTATATTTTTAAGTTTAGATTCTACTAAGATAATAATTTCTAACTAGAGGAAATTTTAAACTATACTATATAACTTAACATATAACTAATATAGTATAGTTCTCTGCCTATATATAAGAAGTATTAAGACTATTATAGTATATTCTAATATAGCTCCGCTAGACTAGGGCGGATATATACCTTAACTAAACACCTTAAGTAGTCGTCTAGACGGTAGAGTAGGTAAAGAGGAGGAATAAACTCCTCTTAACTTAGATATTTAATATAGTGGTAGAAAAGATAAAGAGGTAGAATAAACTCCCCTTATACTAGATATTTAATACAGTGGTAGAAAAGGTAAAGAGGTAGAACTGACCACTTCTTATAACAATAGACTAGCTGTTAAAATAAAAAAGTAATAGAAAGAACAACCTAATCCTAATGTTATAGCCTTACCCTTATCTAACAAGAACTTACCTCTTACTAAAAGATCCTAATAAAGACGTGAGATATAAACTAATAGTAGAAAGAGGCGACGTATAGAAAGCGTAGACCCACTTAATAAAACCCTTAAAAGCCTATAGGTAAAGGTTATCACGTTAGGACTAGAGGATAATCTAGAGTAAGAAGAGATCCCTAATAACTAGACGCGTCTATTAATAGACAAGGAGTAACAAGAGAAGTATACACATACTTTACCCTAGTATATTCTAATAGTTAGATAATACTAGGCTAATATATTTGTTAGACTTAATTAGCTCCTATAAAACCTGTGACAGGTAGAGACCTATAATATAGACCTTGGTCATGTGACCGTCGGTCTGGTTGTTATACTGGTGGCGTAAGGACCCTATATAAATAGTCGTATAAAGAGGTGTCCTCTTCTTCTCTCCTTAGTTTTATCTTCTTATATTAAAACAAGCTTTTACACTAAATACTTTATATTCGCCCTGTGACATTAGATAAAACTCTCTTTTCTAGACTATAGGATAGAGTCTAACGATATAAAGTAAAGTAAAGTAACCTCTAAAGAGAACCTTGTATAGACAAGAGTAAGAGTAGGAAATTTTTTTTAATAGAATTATAAGGTATTCAATGGGCTACAACAGCTAACTAACGCGAGGTATAGCTACTAACAGTTATATAAAGCCTGTAGACATAGGTATAGAAGCTATAACAGTAGTAGAAAGTAAAGACACGATAGGTACTACTAGAGCCCGACTAATTTAAAGGTTATATAAAATAATAGGACATATAGTCTACCTTAATAAGAGTAAAGCTTCGGATTAATAGAGACGTAATTAGTAGTGACAAGGTCTAGTTCTACTACGTGTATAGTTCCTTAAGTGTAAAGGTATAGAGACTCGTTTTAACGTTCGTATAACAGGCCTAGTTAAGTTATAGTTAGGAACTAATTACACTCCTTAATTACCTCTAACGAATTTACGACGACCTAAACAAGATAAAGAAAGTAGGGTAACGTTTAATAGAAATATAACAGGGGTTAATATCTATAGTATTGTACGTACTATAGTTTAAGAAGACAATGTTTAAGTCTAGTGTAAATATATAGCTAGACGACGTAAAGATAACCACCTTAGTGGGTAGTTTAAATAAATACACTAGACAACAGATTAATAGATAGTTAACTCTACTATCTAATTATACCAGCTTTATATAAATACTATAAATACTAGGCAACTAGTTTAGCTATTTATATAGAGAAAACAATGTAATAGAATAGATATCTACGAAGGTTATAGTAATAAAGACTACTCTAGTAGTCTTGTATAAGACGTGTTATAGCTAGAGGGATAATAGAAAGTATATATAATGTAGCTTAGGGGAACATTAGGTGAAGGACTATAATTATAGTCCTATAAAGAGTCGCTCTTTATTATCTTTCTCCGGTTCTAATTTTAACCGTGGTAGAAAGACTATACTAATTTACACTATATATATAGGTTGTATAAAGATAGGTAGTATAGACTCTATTAGAGGGTCGAAGACTAGTATATATATAGTATATATAAAGACAATAGTAAGGTCTTCTCGTTATAGCCTAGGTAGGGTTTTAAACAACGAGTTAAAGGACAATAAGACACTTTAATAGAAACTAAAATAAAAGGTTTTATATAATATAATAGCCTTCTCTTTAAGGAGAAGAGGGGTAATATAACGGGTAGAGACCTGTAATATAGACCTTAGTTATATAACCGTTGGTCTAGTTATTATACTAGTAGTATAAGGACTCTATATAAATAGTCGTATAAAGAGGTGTCCTCTTCTTCTCTCCTTAGTTTTATCTTCTTATATTAAAACGAGCTTTTACACTAAACACTTTATATTCACCCTGTGATAAAACCTATAGCTTAAACAGCTGTCTACTAAAGATTAGAAAGTAACATGTAATCTATTCTTAGTTTCTTGAGACTTAACATAGATAAAGGTGACTAATATAATTACTATAAAGGGTCTAAAGCTAGGCAAGGGCCTAATGCTATACTAGGCCTATAGAGTCTTGTTTATACTAACTTAAAGACTTTTAATTAATAGTAAACTATGTAGAGATTTCTTAGCTAATAATCTAGGTCTTAGTAAGACACTATAGATAGTTATACTTATACTTGTTACTAGATAGCTATAGTTAACCTCGGATAACATAGAGAGATCTTATATAAGCCTAGATCCCTTAATTTATAATTAACATTTACCACCTAGTATAGTAGACACACCTTAAGCACTAGATACTAGATGTCTAAGTTAGTCTAAATTTAGTGTACTCTGTCTATATGTTAAAAGGGGAATATTATACCGCTTAATACTAACTCTAAGTCAAGGACTAACCTTGATTATTCTACTAGCTAGTACTCTTAGCGTTTAGAATAACGAATTTAGAAAGTTTATAGATCTAGATAACATTAATTTAAACATTAAATAGTTTATCTATCATGGCGCTATAGGAAGAAATCTTCTATTAACCTAAAATAGAGAGGTCTAGTACAACTTAGAGACTTAAAAGACACCGTGATATTTAGAAAGATTTATTTTTATTACGTCTAGTTAATCTCTTAACAACTAACTGTTAGAACTATTTAAGTATTAACAATTAGAAATAGTACCTAGATTTAAGAGAAAGACACGTATAGTTAAAAAGAATAGCTTATTATAGGGGTTACTTATACGTGACAAGTTATAAACAGATTATAATCTTGGTATAAAGGTGTTAAGCTATTTCACTATAAGATAATATAAGTATAATAAGCTAGTAAGGTGGGCTCTTTCTAGAACACTATTTAAAAAGTCTCTAGAAGACCTTCTAGGTCACCTTATAGTATTTAAACAACTAGCTTAGATAGACCAAGGTTATAAGTTAGATAAATATTCCTCTATAGTAATTAGAGAGATTAGTAGAGAATTTAAGAGGTTAACTAAGTCCCTTAATAACATAGAGACTAGTGATTTACTAAATGTCGCTTAGAGACTAAATAATTTACTTCTACCGCTTATAATCTAAAGGAGGGAAATATTAGTATTCTTTAAGAACTAAGTCTTAGATCTTCCACTATATAAAGTCTATTATATACCATGTAAGCTAAGGTCTAGGTGGGTAGACTAAGTGGTAACTCTCTCTATAGATCTAAAGGCCTAAGTAGAGGAAGACTATAACCGTCGACTACTTTAATAGAGGTATAATAGATATATTAGATCTAAACTAAAGATTTTAGACAATATATTATAGAGTAGCTTCTATACTTTATAGATATATACTATATTCCTAGAAATTAACGAGATAGTTAGAAAGGATAAGATAGTTTCCTTTATTACTCCTTATATTAGAAAGGCTAGTTAGTAAAAGAACTATCACGGGGCGAATGTAAAGTATATAGTGTAATAGCTCGTTTATATTACAAGAAGAATTAACTAAAGAAGAAAGGAAGTTCTAAAGAGAAAGGAAGACTTTTATCTTCGTACGATATAGTCTATATTATCTAACCACACGTGAAGTCATGTACGTAGGCGTGGTAGCGTCAAGCATAGAATATCAGGTATAACCCGCTATATTACCCCCCTCCTCTCCTCCTCCTTATACAAGGCCCTTGATCAACTGGTCTCCGTTCTATAGCTCTCTCTTCCCAGCGGTCTAGAGTAATTATCTCTCCTAAGGCGTCCTCTAGCTCCTATGTTACTTATACGTACCCTACCTATTTAACCAGGAACTATTTCTTATGTTGTACAAGCTTTTCGTCTTGAATCTCCTCGATTTTATACTCTTTATCCTGTTCTTCACTAACTAGCTAAGGCTATGGTTAAGAGTCATCTTAGACTTAGCTTAGGAGCGGGTCGTATAAAGCTAGGCGAAGTAATTAGCTATAGAAAATATTGTATACCCTAGGAGGTATATTAAGCTGGTAGCTATAGGATCCTATTACTTCTATAACAGTAAACTTAGCATGTTTCACATCGAGCTTCTTTATAGGGCGGTCTATATAAATATTCTTTAAGTTAAGCTAAACCTTATCGCCAACTTTAAAGCTTAGGGCCTGTTACCGCCGTCGGTTTATAACTTCCTCTATAACCTACTAGGTAGTAGCTATTACCGACTATGCCTATTCACGAGCATCCTTTAACTTCTGTACGATTATATCAGCTTGGGCAATTAGAGAGGTATGTGTACTAGCCTCGGTCATAGTATAGGAGATGTTAAGAGGTTAAATATAGTAGCTATACTATAGGAAGAATAGACTAACTCCTATAGAGACAGTATCTCTATTATTAATAGCTATCTCCGTAGAAGGTAGGCAGTCGTACTAATCGTCTTAAGTATAGTCTATAAACGTATAAAGGTAGGTTTCTAACGTTTAGTTTATCCTTTCCGTAGAGCTATCTGTTTCTAGATAGAAAGCCGTCGATAGTCTTTATATAATCCCGAGAAGTTAGTATACTCTCGTCTATAGCTTACCCACGAATTACCGTCCGCGGTTAGATATAACCGCTCGTGGGAGGTAGTGATGGCGGTAGTAGTTCTATACGAACCACTTTGCCACTGTTAGTACTTTAATGTCTAGAAGTCCGTTAAATATTACTCCTTTACTTAGCCTATTAGTTATTACAACTAGGTTTATACAACCGTTACTTTCTAGTAAGTCGACAATAAAGTTAATTAATATTTCTTACTATATCTAGTCTAGGACTAGTAGAGGCTTAAGGAATCCTTGTCGTCGGTTATACTAAGTAGAGTTTCTCCTACAAGAGTTATAGTTCTATATAAACCGTCTTATATCCTAGGATATTCTTAGCTAGAAGTACTATCGTCTAAGAATCTAGGACGTATTATCTTGTCCTAGGTGTCTATATACCTTTAAGTTATACGTTTCCTAGATTATCTTCGTATAAAGTTCTTCCTTGTTAGGAACCTAGAGTCGTCCTCTAAACATTAGTTGTCCTTGTTCTAAGAGGGAGCATTCTCTAATAGAGACCTTTAGCCTTAAGTCAGAGGGAAAAGTCTGTCGTCCTTGTTATATAGCTTCTATTACTCGTTCGTATAAATTATCACTTTATATAACTTTGTTCTAGAGTTCCTCGAGTAGAGAGGGGTTGTTATTCTATATATTATCTTGGTCGTTATTATTAGAGGAAGGTTTGTTATCTCTATTATTGTTACTTTATACGTCGTCAGAGTTGTTAGAGTTATCTTAGTTACCCCCGGCTAATTATACCTCGTTGTCTTAGCGTCGCTAGTTACTTTATTATCTTATATAAACTAGTACAGCTTAAGTAAGAGCCTCTAGTAGGTTGACTAGCGTTTCTAGCTTAAGGAGTTATATTGTATAATAGTTAATCTAAGTGTCCCTCCCCTTTAGCATATCTTGTTCTCGCCGAGAGAGGGTGTCTACACGTTTATTGTCTTTCCTAGGGACATATATAATCGTGAAATTATACCGAGAGAGTATTAAGGACTAATATATTTACCGTTTAGTAAGCTTCTAAACAGTTATAAAATACTATAAGTTCTTATAGTCTATATAAATCTTAAAATACTTAACACTCTATAGTTTAGTGTCCTACTCTTTAAGGTATTATATAATCACGAGCATCTCTTTATCATAGATTTTATAGTTACACTTAGTAGGATTATTCTTTTTCAAGAAGAATATACAGGGCCGTAGAAGTCTATTATCGTCGTACTATATAAGTACTCCTCTAATACACCAGCTAGAAGAATCTATTTTAAGTACCGTTTCCTTGTTATAATTATATAGAGTAAGTATTAGAGTAGAGGTAAACATTTCCTTTAGCTTCTCGAAGGCAGCTTGGCATTCGTTTATCTATTAGAACTTAGTATCCTTGTGTGTAAGCTACGTCAGGGGTTTTATACGATCTAAGTAGTTCTTAATAAACGTTTAATAGAAGTTTGTAAATCCTAAGAAGCTTTATATAGCTATAGCTATTTTCAGGGCTTCCTAGTCTAGAATTGCCTTCACCTTGTCAGGGTCTATTTATACGCCTTTACCTATATCGATGATAAATCTAAGGTACTTAGTCGATTTCACCTTAAATTTACACTTATCGACGTCTATCTATAGTCTAGCTTCGTACATCTGTCGTAGGACCTTTTATACGTGCTCTTAGTGTTCTATTAAAGAACTATCTATGTAGACTAAGATGTTGTCCACGTATATAGAGTAGAAATTATCAAGGTAGTCTCGTAGAGCCTAATTAATATACTGTTAAAATATACTTAGTGTGTTCACCAGTCTAAAGGGGGTAACTAGATATTTAAATAGACTATATCTCGTACGAAATATAGTCTTCTATTCATTGCCTTTCGTAATCTATATCTTGTTGAATATAGTAATTACATTAAGCTTTATAAACTATTTCACTTTACTAATACTCTGTAAAGTCTTGTAAATTAGAGGTAATAAGTAGCGGTCTTTTCTTGTTAACTTATTCAGACCTCGGTAGTCTATATAGAAACGTAATCCTCCTCCTAGCTTTCGTACAAAGAGGACTAGTGTAGTAGCTAGTGAATTACTTACCTATATAAAACCTTTGTCTAGATACTCTATGAGAGTCTTCTATAGTATAAGGAGTTCATCGCGTGACATCTTGTAGAGAGGACCCCAAGGGGGTTATAGTGTCTTGCCGTCTATCTTTTTAAGTTTAATTAAGTGGTTAATACTAGGGCCGCGGAGTGGTAGTAGTAGATCTACCTTTATACGATTAAAGTTAACCAGGAATTTATAATAATACATAGGTAGCTTTATACGAGGATCGGTTCTTGTCTTCTACGTAAGGGCTTTATTAATGTCTATAAGGCTTATAGTAAAGACTTTAACATTCTTACGTCGTTTCCCTTACGCTAGTACATTGAAAGAGATAGTAGATATAGTAATAACATTGTACAATCGATTGAGTGTCTTTACCTAGTTTTATATAATCGTTCCTATAGATATAATCTAACATTTAGACTACGCTATATTAATCTATATATCTTGTATCTTAATCTATAACATCCTAAGGATTATGTCGTATAAAGATAGTTTTAACATAATGTATAAAAAGTATTGTTCTTTAGTATAGCTATTAATATCTATAGACATGATAGCTACATCTATAATCTAATTATTAGAATCGTTAAATCTAGTAAGATCTACTAGAGAGATAGGTATACGCTAAAGGTTGTACTTAGTAGTAAAGGAGTTATCGATTAGTCTATATAGAAGATATCCTATATTAATAAGTATTATAATAAAACATTCTTTATTTACTAGTGTTAATATAAGGAAAGACTTCCTATTTATTAACTTTTTAAACTTTATCTAAGCCTCTACTACTTCTCTTAAGACCTTTATACGCTTCTAGTAACGTCTTCTACTAGAAGCTATTCTTTTCCCGAGTCCTTAGACTTAGACGACACTTTAGCATTAGTAGCTACTTTAACTACTCTCTTCTTTCTTCTCTACGTAGGGGTAGCGCGGCTTTCCTTCTTCTTCTACTAGTCTTAGACCTATAGCTTCGTATAACAGTCTTAGACTATGTATCTATTCCTACTACATTATAAACATAGGCCTTCTTGTCTACGACGTTTAATTTCCCTTGGGTCTGCCTATCTTAGTTCCTTTATACAAGAAGTAGCGACTTACGTTATCGTACGTTCCTAGTCTATCTACTCTAGTGCTATAGGTGTAGACGTTATACAAGGGGATAATTCTCGCGCTCGGTTATTTATACGCTATGCTGTCCTCTCTTAGACTTCTTCCTATTAGTCTAAGATTCTCTGTAGTTAAGCGTAGAATTCTTTATATAAGTCCTTCTCCTCGGTGCCGACTAAACTAGTTATAAGCTTAGTAGATAGGGCAGCCTTGAGAAAGCTCTTCTTGATTTTATTATCCTAACCCTAGCTATGTGCTTCTAGTAACAAGCGATTAAACTTAGTTAAGTACTTAAGAAATGGTGTTAAGCCCTGCTTTATCTTGTTAAGCTTTATAATCACTTTAACCTTCGTATAAGGGTCTAGGAATATAGTGTCTATTTACTTAAATAACTTCTATACAGTTATTTAATTTGTCTACTAGGTAAATATTATCTAGGGGTAGATTTATCTTACTGTTATATCCGTGAGTCGTCTAAACCTGTACTAGACCTGTTCTTCTATGCCTCTAATTAACCTTCCGTCGATCTATAGCTTTACCTTAAGTAACCCCCTAAATTATATGTACGACGCTAAATCTATGCCGTTGAATTCCTTAACATTTAGTAGTAAAGACTTCGGTTTTTATACGTAGTCTTAGGAAGACGGGGTCTATTCTACCTAGGGGGTATCCGCTAGTATAGGTGCTCCTCGTTCTTCCACCCGTATAATCCTCTCAGCTAGAGCTGCTACACTATGGGTTTATTAGGCAGCTAGGTCTGCTAATTGCCTAGCTTACACTTCGAGGGCTACTTAAAGCTATTCTGTTACTACTTCCGCTATCTTCGTAATATTACAGCTGAGTCTACCGTATATAGCTTAGTCTTATGCCGTCGTAGGTTCGTACGATAGCTAGAGATACTATGTACAGGTCTAAGGCGTCTATCGTCGTTATAGTACAGCTAAGTCTACCGTATATAGCTTAGTCTTATGCCGTCGTAGGTTCGTATAATAGCTAGAGATACCGTGTACAGGTCTAAGGCGTCTATTATCGTCGTAGTACAGCTGAGTCTACCGTATACAGCTTAGTCTTACGTCGTCGTAGGTTTATATAACAGCTAGAAATACCGTGTGTAAATCTAAGGCGTCTGTCAGGATTTATACAACTTAATCTAATCGAAGAGAGTCGAGTAAGAAGAGTTAATTCTAATGTCACGGGGCGAATGTAAAGTATATAGTATAATAGCTTGTTTATATTATAAGAAGAATTAACTAAAGAAGAAAGGAAGTTCTAAAGAGAAAGGAAGACTTTTATCTTTATACAATATGGTCCGTGTCATCTGACCACACGCGAAGTCACGTGCGCAGGCGTGGTAGCGCCAAGCATAGAATATCGGGTGTAACCCGCCACAAGAACCTAACAACTAGTTCTTTCTAGTATAATTACTAGTAATTAATTATAAGTAGCTTAAAATTCTATGTAATAAATAAGATTATTAACAATATTTCTAAAGGAGTATCTATATACTAGCTAGAAAAGTTCGTCATTCTAACCTATGTCCTAGTAATAGTACTAGCCCTTAAATATATAAGTATTTACTTTATTATAGTCTTACTTATTAGCTAATATAAAGTAATGTCTTAATCGTAGGACTAATTATAAGTCGGTTCTAATATACCCCTTAATACTAATCTTAAAGTAGAGAGCTACGCTAGCTATATTTAACAGTGAGGAATATATAGATAATAACTCTACTATCCTTATTTTAACCATAAAGATAATAGATATAGCTTTTAATATCTCTCACGCGAGGACCTATATACTCCTTAAGCTAGACTAGCTAGTTTAAAACTAGCGTTAGGTATTTAGAAGAGTGTATTATATAGGATAGCTATTAAAAGAAATAAAACTATTCCTACTATATAATCTAATAAACCCTATTAAGTAAAGGATTATTACCTAATAGGATAATTATAGGTAAATTAGAGATAGTGTTTTTAATATTATAATAGTCTAAGCTACTTTATATTAGTAAAAAAATAAAGTAGATAAGGAAGAGGACGAAGATTAGTTTTAAAAAGTAATGGTATAATATAATAGATATAGACGTCACCTAATATAATATATAGAAATGTTAGATAATACTAGTTAATGTTATCTAAACTAACACTCTTAAATTTTATATAATCCCTCTACTTTTATCACCGATATTTATTATATTAAGTAGGAAATAGACGTATTCTAATATAATATAAAAGTAGGTTAACCTCGACGCTAACTATAGATAGATTGTTAGGCTAAAACTTAGCTATATATTAGGCTAGTATTATCTAACTTATTAGCTAACATGTTAAACCTAAAACTACGTGGAATCTAAGTTTAGAATAGCTTATACTAATTACGTTACATCTTATTCTTCACCCTATATCTTCTAATTTAATATAACACTTCCTTTATAATTTAACCTTATTATAGACAGTTAGATATAGACTAAGTATATCTATATCCTAGGTTCTACATAGAGACTAAAAAGAATTAGTCGGTAGATTATATTAAGGTAGGACTATTAATTAATAATACTACTTACTCTATAATATACACGGCACTTAAGTCTAAGATAATATTCTTTAACCTTCTTAGACGCGGACTTAATATAATTATAAGTAAGATAAAGCTCTAAGTAACCTTTAAAAATATTAAGTAGACGTTCCTAGGTATATTTAACAATGTCCCCTTAGTATAGTATAAAAGATACTTAACTACTATTGTCTAGAAATATAATTACAATTATAAACGACGCTATATTAGCCCTCAGGGTTTATATAGTAACAGGGTAGGTAATTTACTAAGAATAGAACAGTATATAGGAATACCTAGGGATGTTAGCCACGGTCTAAGATTAAGAACTATAGAAATATAAAGAATAAAGGATAGTAGTTCTACTATCTATTATATATAAGACCTCGTTGAATCGACTGTACTATCCGTCGAGATTATATTAGAGAATATAGTATTTAACTAGTTTACTACTATTCTAGTAGAAGATATTAGTTATAACAAGAATTTAGAAATTATATTATATATATATGTTAGACAGAGAAAGGTAGACATATATAACAGCTAGGTATAGAAAGTAGTAATTAAGAAAATATATCTCCGGGGGGCTACTAGATTTATATTTATTATTAAAGACAAAGGTATAGAACGTAGATATATAAATATATAACTACTAGCTAACAATAGCTACAGTGTGCTAGAATCTAGTAACTAGGTTAACTCGCGTACCTTTTAATAATATTCAAGCTATATAAGTCTAGCCGCCTTAACTAGTAGAAGGATCACTAACGGTATACAGTAAGAGAAGTTCTAGTATACTTAGAGGATTAGGTGAAACAATAGAAGCATTGTTAAATAGGACGTATATTAACTCTAAGAGCTATATAAAGAAGAAAACAACTGTTTATAACATGAAATAACTAGTACAGAGTTTAAACATACAAGCTAACTTCGTAGATATTATATTTTAAATATAGACTAGGATAATATAATCTAATCTTTACCTATAGACGTACTAGTTTAACCTAGCTAGCACCGAGATAAGTATATATAGGTAATAGAGACAATCACTTATAAAGGTATAAGTCTTATTATATACTATTAATCTAATAGAAGTATACTTATTATTTTTCTACACTCTAAGTAAGACATATTTAAGAATTTAAATTAGGTAGAGTTAAGCACTTTAAAAGAAACTTAGACATTAAACTAACGGTAGATTAGATAGAAAACTAACCTATGAGTAAGAATATAATACTACTAATATATAGTCTAACTAGAGTAGTATAGAAAGAATTATAGTAGGGGTATATAACTAGCGGGTGTTTAAACTATTATAAAACGTTACTAATATTACACTATAAATAGAACGTAAAAGAACAAGGTTATATATAACGGTAAGTATAGAGGACTAGAAAATCCGTCGAAGAAGGCTTAATAATAAATAGACAGGGAGTTATCTAAATAAATTTATTATAGGGCCGTGTAAAGTAGAGGGATAGATCGAATAAAGAGAGAGAAGGTTAGATAATTTTCTATAAGACGCTTAAGCTACTATAAGAGACGATGATTTTAGGCTACTAAGGTGTTAGATTTAACCCTTAGTTATAATGGTGACTAGAATATACATCGAAGATAATGGTAGAGATATAGAAGGAGTATATTACTAGACATATAGTAGTAGGGGACCTATAAGTCGGCGATGTTACTATTAGACTAAGTAAGTAGGTTACTTAAAAGATACTATCTTAGCTCTATAGACGAATAGTTAGCTAACGTTATAATAGCTACTTAACGATACTAGCGACTTCTAAAGTAAGTGTATATATAAAATCTAGAACCTTATAAATATATATTACCTAGGTAGGAAGTACTAATCGAACATAGAATTAGCTTAAGCT
>JALRMK010000122.1:0-21579 GCA_026119845.1 Pezicula carpinea | reverse complement strand
ATACAAGAATACCTTACTTTACTAATAGCTATTAATATCGGTTTATATAATAGTAATCTCTATAGTTTAACTATTCTCACTACTATTAAAACCACTTAGGTTCTAAGGTGTTATTCTAATATATTAAAGGTTGTTTTTTTAAGTAAATTAAGAGTTAATAAGTCTATAAGTAAGGTACCTAGTATCTATAAGAGTCTATATATAACATTCTTAATTAACTAATATAGAAATAAGGAATAGTAGACTCTCTATAGACTTCTTAATCTCTTTCTTAATCTTTATAACCTTTATATACTCCTAGTAACGTCTTTTAGTAGGAGTTACTCTTTTCCCGAGTTATCTATACTATCCTTACTATCTTATAGCTCTTAGACTCTAGTTATAGCTACTATCTTTACTCTCTTCTACTTTATATAGAGTAGTTATCTTACTAGAAGGAGTTTACAATTAGTAATCTTATAGTCGTTCTTACTATAGTAGAAACAAGTTTCTTCTTTACTTCTCTTCTCTATCTCTTCTATAGTTACCTATTTTACTCTTTACCTCTAGTCTTAAGTAAATACTATAGAAACTATAGGTACTAGTTTCTAATCTATTTTATCTTACTTTGTTTCTTTTATATAGAAGCTCTTATTCTTTCTTTATCGTTTCTAAATAGCTTTAAGGTTCTAGTTTATACTATAGAGAAGTAAATAGTATTCTACGTATATAGATAGGGTTAGTGTTATTATAAGAGCTTATTATAGTTTATTTAAAATACTATTTAATAGAAACGTTCTTTTTACTATATTATTCTATGTTACTCCTTCTACTTCTAGAATTATTTGTTTAAATTTAGTAAGAAAGGTTATAAACACCTTAGACCCTTACTATATTATACTTAACTTGTTTAAGACCTTATTAATAGCTTGAGAATCTTTATATATAAGTCGTAGCTAGGATATAAGTCTATTAACTATTATAGCTAGTGTCTACTATACTACTATCACCTAGGTATTTACCTAGAGTAGAGTCTTCTCTCTTAACCTACTATAAATATACTAAAATCGTATAGATTCTAGTTCTCCTACTCTGTCTACCTCTAACTTTATATATACCTAGACTAGCTAGGGTAAAAAGTCTACCTTCTTTCTATTAAACTCTAGTGTATCTAGGATCTAGTTATAACATTATATAGAAGGATCTTAAGAAGGGTTTATTAAGTTTATACACTCTAATAGAGGTATACTAATCGTAGTATTAGTGTTCGTTAGAGTGTTCTACCCTAGTAGTTATATTATCTCTACTAGCTACTATTTTAACTATTTAATCCTCTAGGATTAGACTAGAGTATACTCTTCTACTTACTCTTACTATATGTCTACTTGTTATACAAGGTTTAATATCTACTATAGGAGTTATTTAGTCTATAGTAATAGTGTCTATCTATTCTACTATTAGACTTAGAAGTCTCTACTAGTATCTATTATAGATTTTTATATAAAGAGACTACCTAGTAGCTTTTATACAATCGTTTATAATAGACTAATAAAAGTCTATATAGTTATTAACAAGTATTTCTAAGTATTTCCTAATGTTATAAGTTTAAGTAGCTTAAATATAACTAAGAGATAAGTTCTATTTAAAGAGAAAATACTAAAGAGAGAAGACTAGATTATATAGACTAGTAATATATTTATAAATAAAGTAAGTAAATAACACCGGCGTTACTATAGTAACGTAGGTCCTATAACTAGTTAGGACTAAGTCTAACATCTAGGGTCTAACCTATAATAAACTAGGCTTATTAAATCTTAAAAAGCTAAGATAACCTTACTATAGAAAGAGCTCTCTAATTATAAAGAGTTATTTAAGACACGAAAGAAGAGAACTAAAGGTAAGAGAATTAAGTTAGAAGGTTAATTTATATTTAGTATAGAGGAAGTACTAAAAATTATATATAAGGTAGAGGAAAAGTCTAAGGAGAAAAAGCTACGAGGATAACTATATAAACGTCTAATTAAAGAATTAGAGGAGGAGAATAAAGAGGAGGAACTAGAGAATAGTTTAAGTAGTTTAGAGTTAGAATTAGATAAATGTGTGGCTTATAGAATAAGATCTAGAGTAGAATAATGAAAATTTTAACTAAGTTCTCTAGATGACTGAGTTTACCTGAAATTATGTTATATATTTCTACTAGATTTAATATTTATAAAGGAGTAACCCTTAAACTTATAATAACTACAAAGCTTATTTATAACTATAACTCAGGAACTATTATCTTCTTTTACTTACCTACCTCGTAAAAATAGACGGTACTATAAACTCCTATCGAAGTATACGATACCAGCAGATAGTATTACTACTAGAATTAGTGAACTTAGTTGCTACCGAGTTAAATTTCTAGTTCTGGAAACTAAAGACTAATGAAATAGTTATGGTAACAAATTGTGCATCTATAATGGTAGTGTACTGAAACTGCTTGTAAAAATAAAACCTCCCGCATTCTTCTCTATTGCTTAGGCCTCCTCTACTTTCTCTACCAAACCTAAATGCTCAGCCACTACGCGTGCTAACGCCATGATTGACATCTTGGGCGCGAGGAGGTGCTGGAACGACATCTCCAGGCCAAACTGCTTGAACAGCCAGTTCCTCAGGTCCGCACCGATCATACTGTCAAGGCCGTACACGGCCACCGACGTCCCTTCAAAGGCGAAATCCTCTACGGGGATGAGCAGCATGCTAGACAGTTTCTTGGCGATATGACCAGAGATGGTGTGAAGGACGGCCTCAGGACCCTGAGCCTGGGAGTTTTTAAGCTCATGGGAGAAGGATCCCTCGTGGGAGGAGGAGCCGCCACTATTAGCGGAGGCGAGGATATCCTCGACGACGGAGCGGAGGTGGGTGAAGCGTGCATCTGGATACCAGTATGCTTCGTCGGAGGATCCGGAGGCGGCGATCGCGCCCGCGAGATAGGCGGGCTCGAGACCAAGGATAATCTGGGCATCACCGAGAGATGGGGCGGAGGTGCTGCTAGGGCGCGGCAGCATGGCGGTCTCAAAACCACGGAGGAGTTCACGCTCGTCGATGCCATACATGGCCTTGCGGGTAAGGGCTTCCTCGATCCCGGCGTTTTCAGCGACAACGCCGACGTCGAGGACCATAGGCAAGATCAGCGAGCTCGCGGGGAGGCCGTGGAGGTTGCGGTACCAGGCCAAGGCATCGAGGTAACTGTTACCAGCGCAGTAGTTGGCTTGTCCAGGGTTGCCCATGGTGGCCGAGATGGAGCTGGTCATCGTGAAGAAGTCAAGTGGTATTCCTTGGAAGGCTGTGTGGAGGGTTTGTGCGCCTTTGACCTTGGGTTGGAGGGCGGCTTCGAATTGGTTGAAGGTCATATTATCGAAGACTCCGTCCTGGCATTTTCCGTTAGCTATAGCACTTACGCAAACCAATGTCTACTTACTTGTAAAACCATAGCTGCGTGTACCACACCTCTGATAGCCCGAGTTGCAGTCACTTCACTGACAGCACGGTCAACGTCAGCTTGGACTGAAGCATCGCCACGGAAAACCTGAACCGCGGCGCCAGCATTCCGGATCGATTCGACGAGCTGTGGTACCTATTAATTAACCGAAACTAGTTTTTTGGATAGCAACTACTTACGGCTGCGGCTTCTGGCTTATCGGCCCCAGATCGGGAGAGGAAGACAAAGTCTCGGGCTCCCCGCTCCATCATGAAGGTGGTGAGACTGCGTCCTAAGCCACCGAGACAACCGACCAGGAAGTACGCGGCGTTGGGAGAGAACTCCACCGCCTTGCCTAATGGTTGGATCTAGAGGGCGGGTCAGCAACTGGAGAAAGAGAGAGAGAGAGAGAGAGAGAGAGAGAGAAAGAGAGAGAACAAGAATATTGAGTCTTACCTTTACAGAACTGTGGCCATAATCGTACTTGATCACGGCGTTTTGCGTGTTTTCCTCGCTGCGAGAGAATGTGACCACATCGCTGAGAGAGCTAATATCGTGAACTCGGGGCTCCCAAAGGATCTTGTGTTCTTTCATGAAGCTCACGGTGCGGCTCAGGAGGTCGCCCAGGGCGGATGGGCGTCTCTTGTACAGGTTGCCAACGCCACTACTAAGGAGCGACACGCCTTTCGAGAACGGCAATGCGTCAGGACTACCATCAAGGACTCCATCGTTCAGAATAAAGCGACTGGCTGGTGGCATGGATCGCCAGACCTCCTGGCTGAAAGACGAGAAGTCATGGGAGATGACCAAATCGGCCTTGCCACTTCCGCTTGCTCCAAGAAGCGAATGGATGGCTTTGCCATCTGAAGAAAGCAGAACTTCACTTGAGGGCAAAGCGGTCTGAGACACGAGGCCTTGTCTCTCCTGCTCCGACTCTACAACAACAGTGAGCTGGAAACCGAGAACGTGTTTGAACTCGGCCACAGCGGCGACAAAGTCACGTGGCGCAGGGAGCAGCACGACATGCTCATTAGCCTGGATCTTTCCAACGTCCAGAACGGCGTTCGTGGCTTGGGCGAGGCTTGGGAGAGTCGCGATTAGTGCAGACGCTTCCAAGTCCGAATAGAAAGCGCCAACGGTTATCGGGGCTTTGAGCACAGTGTCAAATGGGCCCCCAGCGTACGCGACGGCATTTTGGCCAACAAAACCCTCGTCAAGGCCGCTGCCGACCGCACTGATGGGCCCCGCCACGATGGCGATACCGCCCTCGTGCGTCTGGAGGTTGGCTTTGTTGAGACTTGCGTACTGTACCTGCATCTCGACATCGTAATCGGCAAGCACATCCGATGTGCCCAAGCTCTGTGATTGGAAGACGAGTTCTCCGTCGACAACTCTACCAGATAATGCTCTCCCCGAGGGCAGCAAAGCCAGCTGCGCTGGAGCAAGATCAGCACCAAATTGAGTATTCAATGGCTCGTTCGGCAACACTCTGGCGATCTTGAGGATGCCGTCTTGGAGCCAATACTCGGTATCAGCACCCGAGTCTTTCGTAGCGATGTGCCCCAGCTTGCCTAGAATTGCGTCTACGATGGACGTGACATCCTCCGCGGTGTTCGCATCCAAGAGCAGAACCTTGGCTGGAGCCTGTTCAGATCGGATAGCCCGCAGCAGTCCCTGACTCATTGCACCGGCGACACAAGACCCCTCGTTCACGCCAGTGGTCAGCCAGATGACAGGATTGCTTCCAGTCAAGATGGTCTTGAGTGTTCCAAACGTCTTCTCCGTGAGTGACGAGATCAAGCTGCCATCCGCGTCATCAATGATATAAGTAGTCTCCTTGTCTTGCGTCAAAGGGGTCTGCTCCGACAGGCTATTAAGGCTGACAACGCAGCCGCGGTCCTGAAGCAAGTTCACAAGGACGTAAGATGATGCAGATGACTCGCTCAACGTTAAAATGACAACTCTGTGTTCTTGGTGCGCGTGCCCGTTCGAATTGCTGCCGCGTAGCGTAGAGGAGATGATGGACACTTCTGGAAGAGGGAAGAACAGCTCAGGATGGGAAAATCCCTCCTGATACATCTTGTCGGCGAAAGAGTTCCCCACAGTACTGGAGACCGAGAATATCGCCTTGCCGCCTTCGGAAGTGAGAGCCGCGACCCCGGTGAGGAGTTGCTGCTCCGTGGCGTGGCTCAAAGCGTCCTTGCCAACGATGACGAGATCCTGAGCGTCGAGTGCCTGCTCGCCCCAATCGAACAACCCGTTCTTGGTGACTATGGTTGAGACATTTGCAGCTTCGATGCCAGCAGTGACACTCCCAAGGTGCTCCTCTGACACATCGGCTAGGACCACTTGCGTGGTGGAGGGGACTGCTTTCAGAATGGCCTGCAGGGTTTTAGAATCGACTTGGCCAAGCAGAGCCGCGCTGGAAATATGCTTTTTGTGTTGCATCAGCTCCACAATTGCGGCGATCGAGTCTTCCTCTGACTCGATCGAGGGATACACCTGAAGTGCTTGCTGGGTGCTGAGCGTGGTGATGTCTGGTTTCCATACGGTCTCCATGTACGGTTCGCGAGCGCGGACTGGCGCGCCTGTCTGTGGAACAGCTGCTTCATACGAGACGCAGCGAAGGCTCTTCACGTCCAGTAGAATTTCTCCACTTTCGGTAGCTAACTTTGCATGCGTATTGAAGTAACGGCCATCCAGCTCGTCTGTCCAAGCAACAGATCTGCCAGTAGTTTTGGTTGCCTGGGAAGAGTTCCAAATGGTAAGCTCTTCGATCTTGATGGGAACCACGCCATGATGCATCTGCCTGTGCATGCCCGAGTTGATAGAGATGATGATGAGCTGAAGACAGCCATCGATGGTTGATGGATGTAGTAGATACCGCGACTCACCGACTACGAGTCCGCTCTCGGTATCGACTTTGACATCGGCGGCAGCATGGTGATATTTACTGTTAGTTCGGACGTTGCTCAGAGTCTGGAAGGATGGTCCATATTCGAAGCCAACCTTATCAAAGGCACTATACCATGTCTTACCCGGTACGCGTTGCGTCAGCTTCGTAGTGTCAACCGGATGCTCACTTGCCTCGGGAGATCCCTCTTCAATGTGGTTGGGAGCAATGGACCCCTCAGAATGAAGCGTCCACTGCCCTTCGACAAAAGACTCGACCACAAACGTGAACCACATTTTATCACCCTGCTTCTTCTCAAGACGGAGCTGAACCTCGATGCCGTCGTCGAGATCAGGGATGACCAAAGCCGCCCTTATCTGGACGTCGCGGAAGGTCACGCTTTGGATCTCGATTCCTTGCTGGTCACACACTTGCGTGAGAGCCTCAGATGCCATTGACAAATGAGCTGCTGCTGGAAAAACAGCCTCTCTTCCAAGCTAGACACGGATGTGAGCTTGACATTCCTACAGATTTTCAGTGACAGAGAGAACTTACTGTGTGATCCTTGAGCCAGGGCAGATCCGAATGTCGCAGTACATTCCTCCACGCAAGCGAGCGCTCCGAGAGGCCAACGATCTTGCTACCCAGCAAGTCGTGGCGCGGGTGCGTGAGATGTCGTTGTTCATGGCTGAGACGCGGCTCCACCCAGAATCGCTTTTCGTAGTTCCACTGGTAAGGGGGGAGATCAACTAGGAGGGAGCCTCTCTTGTGCTTCGACAGTTGAACGCCCCCGGTCGTCGTCGCTCCGATTGAGTTGACCTCTTCGAGATCAAGCGGATAATTCTGAATGAAGAGCGCCCCGGCGGTCTTCAGTAGCTGCACCGCACTGTCCTGGCCGCGGACCAAAGACGCGATGTACGTGAAGCGGTCCAACTTATTTGCTTTGGCAATCTGCTTGAAAGGCCCAGCAAGGGCCGAATGAGGCCCGATTTCGAGGGCCACGGTGAGGTGCTCTAAGCCTGGGGCCATGCCCAAGGACGCAACCGCTTCGTCAAAGAGCACGCGCTGCCGCAGGTTGTCGCTCCAATAGGATGCGGGCACACTGTCGCCCGTAAACTCGGTGCCAGTGACCGAAGAGAACCACCTTGCGCGTGGACGGCGCCATTCGAGGGAGTCGGCACGGAGGCCTTGGACGGCACGAGTGAGCAGACCATCGTAAGCCACGGCAACATCCTTCATCTGCGGCGAATGGTATGCCTTGCCCGTGGGGAGCTCGCGCGCAAAGACGCCATCAGCCGCGAGAACATCCTTGGCGTGTGCGACGGCCGTCAAGCTGCCACTCAACGTCAAGCTCTCGGGGGAGTTTTGGCAGGCGATGACAAGGTCGCTGTCGCTGCGGCTGAGCAAGGCCTCGTACGTCGCAATGCCACCGAGTCCAAGACCGACCGCCAGCATCGATCCCACCGGCGCGTGGTGGCTGACCGCATAGCCGCGCAGGAAGGCAGCGATCATGGCCTCAGGCGCCGCGATCAAGCCAGCCGCGTACGCCGCCGCAATCTCGCCCGACGAGTGGCCGACGGTGACTGCCGGCGTGATGCGCCACGAGGCAAACAGGTCGACGATGGCAATCTGCACGGCCGTGCACACGGGCTGCGCTATCTCCGCACTGTTGATGTCTGGCGATGCGGCCGATGCCGACAGCGCCGACTCGAGCGTCCACGTGGGCCGAAGGTCGGCATCGAGCCGCTGCAGCACCCGGTCCAACGCCAGGATGGCAGCGCGGAATGCGGGGAAGGCAGCCATGGCCTTGGCGCCAAGCCCAGACCACTGCGCTCCTTGGCCCGTGAAGATGAAGGCCAACGATGATGCGGTCGCGCTGTCACTGCTGCTACTCCGGGGCGCGGCGCCAATCGTGAACGCCGACAGTTCCAAGTCGGCGGGGTCCAGTGGCTCCGCAGCGACGGTGAAGCCGCGAACGGCGAGCCGCGATCGGCGCATACCCAGTGTGTAGGCGACATCGGCCAGGTGGTAGTCAGCAACAACCTGGGCGTGGGCGGTGATGTTGCGTTCGAGCGTGCGCCGGTCGTGTGCCGAGAAGGGCACCAAGAAGGGCCGTGTCGCTTTCGGCGGCTCGTCTGCGCGGCGCTTGTGGCCATGCGTGTAGAGTGGATGCAGGGCGTCGACAGCCTCCACAACAACATGCCCATTGGTACCGCCATAGCCGAACGACGACACGCCCGCGCGCCGTGCAGCGAACCCGGCGGGCCACGGCACCGTGTCCACGTTGACTTTGATGTTCCACCCGCGCTCGTCGACGGCGGGGTTGAGCGTCGTCAGCCCCGCCACGCCGGGAATCACGGCGGCTTCGGTCATCAGGGCCGCCTTCATGACGGCAAAGATGCCGCTGGCAGCCTCGCTGTGGCCGATGTTGGCCTTGATGGCGCCGACGAGCAGCGGCTGGTCGGAAGGCCGCGTGTCGTTCATGGCGCGCCCCACCGCCTGAGCCTCAATCGGGTCGCCAACGGGCGTCCCGGTGCCGTGACACTCGACGTATGCCGTCCGCAGCGGGTCCAGTCCTGCGCGCGCATAGGCTTGCCGCACCACCCGTTCTTGGCCCTTCTTGCTCGGGTGGGTGATGCCCATGCCAGGAACCTTCCCATTGGTGTTGACGGCCGACGAGCGGATCACGCCGCGCACGGGATCGCCGTCGCGGATGGCATCAGAGAGTCGCTTCAGGTACAGAGCACCAGCGCCTTCAGCGCGACCATAGCCATCCGCCGAGGCATCAAAGGTATGGCAGGTCGACGTGGGCGACAGGATGCCCAGCTTGGCCGTGTTCATGTGCTGGTCAACGGTCAAGATCAGATTCACACCTCCCGCGATGGCGGCGCTGGCGTCACGCGAGCGCAGGGCGTGGCACGCATTGTGGATGGCGTAGATGGCGGATGAACAGGCCGTGTTGATGGTGAAGCTGGGCCCGTTCAGATCAAAGGTGTTCCCGATGCGAGCACTGATCAAGCCAGTATCAACACCGGTCGCGGCATAGTTGTGGCGAAAGTCGCCGTCTCTGGTGCTCATTTGCTGGTAGTCACTGGTGAAGCTGCCCACGAATACGGCTGTGTTGGAGCCTTTGACAGCTTCAAGTGACAGACCCGCCGACTCCAAGCATTCATAGCTGACCTCGAGCATCTTGCGCTGTTGCGGATCTAACCACATGGCTTCGATCGGTGTTATGTTGAAGAAGGTGGGATCGAAGTCCTCGGCGGTGCCGTTCAGGAAATAGCCACCGGGCACGTTAAACGATCCCGGACGGTCCAGTTTCTCATGGAGGTACGCATCAATGTTAAAGCGGGATTCGGGCACCTTGGGAGTCTGCATCGATCGCTTCTCCTTGAGTGCTTCCCATAGCGAGCTTGATGAGTCGATACCGCCAGGAAGTCGGCATGCTACGATAAGTCAGCGTGATATTTCCTGTCAAAGGAGTGTGGTGCTCGTACACATGCCGACAATGGCAATCGGCTCGAGCATACTGTCCTCTTCAGGACCACGCTCGTCGAAGTGAGGCATCTTGAATGAATGAGTAAATCCCGAAAGATGCAAATATACTGGTAGGTAGATTTTTCTATGGGAGAATATAGATAATGATTTTGCCTGCCGAGTCAGCTCATGGTAGTGATGGGCCGTCTTATGAGGTTATCTTCAATGCGATTCCTCCCCCTGTAGTTCCCTCCTTGGGCGATTCACTCCGTAGCTCTTTCGGTCAAGCGCCGCTACACAATGCTGAAGAATGGCTTTCTTTGCCTTGATGGGTTGCAGCTCGGTGGAGCCCCGATCAGCTCGGATTTCGGACCGGTAGGGGGGTAAGCAGCGCCTGTGAATATGGCGAGCAGTCAGTCAAGTTTCTTTTCTCAGATTCTGTCCATGTCTTTCTTCTTTCACTCTCCAAGTCAGCCAGAAGCAAAGAATCTTCCCACACTCACAGTATGGCTTTGTTCACGGAATCGACTTACTTCCTGACCCTCTCAATTTCCGCTGTCATTCTGCTTTGGGGTGTCAGTCTTTGCAATGGAACTGTTGCAGCACTCATTGTCGCGTCGTGGAATGGGCGCTTCGAGGATAAAACGCCCCTCAACACCACGTACACCGGCGTCTTTCCCATCGATTTTCCCATCTCTTTGCTTGTGGCATTTTTCTTCTACGGCACGAATGGCTCGCATCCTGGCTATCAGCTTTTCTTGATAGATGCATATGCCACTCTGCAATCAGCTTTTGTATGGCTGTATGCAGAAAGTTCTCGATCTAACGCCAAACCATTTGCCGTTTCAAGGTAAGCCATGAAAAGGTGAAGATAAAAGTAAAATAAAGGTTGCCTAACTTTAGTCAGGCCAATAATCTGGGGCCTCATATGGCAAGCTTTTGGCGCTGCCATCGCTCTTCCTCTCTATTTTCGCCACCATCTGAAATGGCTTGATGAAACTCGCGATCCGCTGTCGTCCATGGACCTGGCTTCAGCAAGAGCACTGCCCGCCAGTTTCATCCTCGGGGCACTACTACCCGCTGTCATTGGCATGCTGCCAACGTGGTATACAAGGCCGGACGTGATTCATCAGAATATATTGGCCGCTTGGCAACCTGACCCAGTCTGGGTGTCCATGATCCAGGCACTTCTGGTGTTTGTGCTATCCTCAAAACCCCGAAACGATGTCAAAGCTGTCTGGTGGACAAAAATGTCTTACCTGTTGGCCGCTGCATCTTCAGCTTCAGGCCATATTTACACTGTCGGATCGCTTTTGATGTCCAGCGACCCAGCAATCACCTTCGTCAACATTTATGTCCCGTTCCTCTTCGCTGGACCTGCAGGGGCTAGCCAGAAACTCGCAAGTGGTCCGTGGCTCTTTTTGCAATACGACTTGATCATCATCTCAACTTCGTGTGTATCCTGGGCTTACATGTTGACCACGCGATGCCTCCCGGAGCATGCTGGGATTCGCAGCCTCCTGCCCGTCATATTCTTGTCTAGTAGTGTTGTGCTGGGGCCTGGAGCGGTAGTGTCGTTGGCGTTGTTCTGGAGAGAGGGTCAGTTGCAACGTATGCGAAGCAAAAAGTCCGTTGGTGGGAAGGCTAGAAAGTGAACAGTCGAGATGTTTTACGCCTGTAGCTGCATTATGGCGGAAACAGTTGATGCCTGGTTAGATATGATGATTGGTGGGTGACGGGAATCGACGTAGGGCCTGGGTATATAGCAATTTCTGATAGCATTTTATCGGTGAAGGGCTATCTGATTAGAAGAGAAATGTAGAGACAGTCGTCGTTGTTCATCACAATTAAATCGAAAAGTGACAACATCTCTGCCTCAGCTAGTCCTTAGGCGGAGGGTTGCTAGTCCCTCTCTGCTTTCTGCCACCACTTACCGTATTGCACACCGCTTTTGTAGGAGTTCGTTAACATGGACTGGAAGAGCGCCTGTAGCATAATTCTGCTTGGCTGAAAATAAGGCGGTGTGCAATAACTCAACTCCCTAATCTCGCGAGGAGATGCACGATCAGTTTAACTACTACTACTGTACTCCGTACTTCGTACCGACTTCCGACAAAAAAACAAAACAAAAAAAAAGAAGATTAACAACGGGGGATTCCTGTAGGTTCGAAAGTTCTGCCAGCCACGTGATGGAAGATGTATGCCACTTTCGTGCTCCCCTTGCTCGGTGTTGGGACCGAGCCCGACAGGAAGGATCCGGGCTCGGCCGTGTTCCATGCAGCATACTATTCATACTTTTCCTTGAATGGTATCCCGGAATTGGGATGAGCGTCTTGTTGGAATAAACAACTTGAAGCTTAAAGATATCAGTCAGTTGTGTTGATCTGAATTCGCATAGAACGTCTCGTTTTCGCCAGAGAAGAAGAACAAGGACAAGAAGGGATTCTGGTAGTTCGATGGCTCTTCCTCAACAAGTAGTTTGAAGATTCAAAGCTCCGTAATGCCTTTCTTACCGAGCCAGACTGTCGATGTTGCCATTATCGGCGGAGGTACGTAGAGCCCAATCTGCGAGATATTTGAAGATTTGAAAATTTGGGATGGCTTTTGTCAAGTACCAGGTGGCGTTTACTGACATTTGCCATTAGGCTGGTACGGCCTTGTTGCAGCGCGCACCTACCTGCGACTGCATCCAGATGTGAACATATTGATAATCGATGCTGACTCGTCCGTTGGCGGAGTATGGAGCGAGGAACGTCTATACCCAAACCTAGTTGCGCAGGTCAATCTGGGACTCTTCAACTACATCGACACTCCAATGCCAGCGGAAGGAGTTAATAGCAAGAGGCAAGTCACAGGACGCATGATTCACAACTACCTCCAGAAGTACGCCGAGGACCACGACCTCCTCCGCCGAATTCGTTTCAATACCCATGTGGAGAAAGTTGAGCGGAGTTCGCGAGGCTGGCTTCTGCGCTTCAGGGACTGTGACGATGTCGTGGATACCACGAAGCTCATGGTGGCAACCGGGGTCACGTCTATTCCCAATATGCCGCAGTATGTGGCCGAGGACGTACAGGTTCCAGTGATTCATTCTCGAGATCTAGGCCAATCTTTTAGCGATCTCCAACAAAGCAAATATCAGCACGTACTGGTAGTTGGGGCGGCCAAATCCGCATATGACGCCGTATACCTACTCTTAACGATGGGTAAAAAGGTGACATGGGTGATCCGACCAGAAGGAGCCGGGCCACTTGCCATACTGCCCTCGGAGTTGCTTGGTTACTGGACAAGTATTGGAGTTGCATCCACCAGGTTGATGACCGGTCTTAGTCCTTCGATATTTAATACGAGCGGACTTCTATACTCTGTCTTTCAAAAGAATCCGATTGGACGCTGGCTGACAGGCACATTCTGGGATGTCGTGACGTACCTGAGTGATCTTCATGCGGGTTATAATCAAGGTGATCATGTGGCCGGCTTGAGGCCAGAAATAGATGGCAAAAGGTCGGGGCTTCCTTGATTCAGATGGGCATCAGAGCTAACGTATCACAGCGTCTTTTGGGCGAATTCAGGGCTCGGTGTCGTCACGCTTCCCGACTTTTGGAGCACAATCCACAAGGGCGATGTCTCAATCGTTCGGGATGAGATGCAGACGCTCAATAAGGATACCATGTCCTTCAAGTCTGGCAAATCGGTCAAATCCGACTTCATTGTCATGTGTACCGGATGGGGAGACCATTTCGCTATGTTCGATGATGACCTTAAAACCGAGATCGGTCTGCCAGTGAAAGCAAAAGGCTCATTTGAGAAAGATCCAGCTCCGTTAGATCGAGACTGGAAAAGCATTGATCGCGAAGCAGATGCGTCTGTTGACCGGAAACTGCCATTTCTGGGAAAGGGTCCAGTGTTGGGCCATACGGAGTCGATGCAATTTCCGCAACGACACTGGAGGCTTTACCGCAGAGTAGTGCCACTTGCTCTTGCTGAGAAAGGCGACCGTTCACTCGTCATTTTGGGTCAAATCCATACGGTGCAGACACCCTTGGTCGCGTCCGTGCAAACTTTCTGGGCTATTCTCT
The DNA here is from genome assembly GCA_026119845.1 of Pezicula carpinea. NCBI lineage: Eukaryota > Fungi > Ascomycota > Leotiomycetes > Helotiales > Dermateaceae > Pezicula > Pezicula carpinea. The sequence continues at coordinate 7,688 of JALRMK010000122.1, read as the reverse complement.
ATCTCCTTGGAGAGCTTGATCTGCCTCGCGAAGGCGCAATGGTTGACGAGATTGCCGAATGGAACGCCTGGACCCGGAAGCGTTATATCAGTCAGGGTCGGAAGTTTCCGTACTCCCTCTATGACTTCCTCCCAGTAAGCTTTCATCCAAATATTCCTCAGATGGGATTGCTAATGATGAAAATCCAGTACGTCGACATTCTCTGCAAGGACCTCGGTATCAACTCTCGCCGAAAGTCCAACATCATAGCCGAATTATTTTCACCGTACAAGCCCGAAGACTTCAATGGCATTATCGACGAGTACTATGCCCAAAAGCGTATTGGCTCGACCGGTAACGCAGACGTTATGGAGTCGCAATTCTCAAGATTGCTTGTGCTCTGCTTAGCTGTAGCCAGTACTTTGATGATCTTGGTAAGATGGATATTGAGCACGGGATCTCGGAGTTGAATTCTATACTGCTGTCTCTTTGCGTTCTTATGAAGTCGAGTAGTTTGGTTGGCTTGCGTGAAATGTGCCAAATGAACACCTATGCCACCTTCGATCTATAGATTGAATGATGTACGTAGAGCGTACGAACATAATTAGGATGGCGTAGATTCGTGGCATCGGAGGGGGTCTGAAGGCTGTAAGCGACCATACACGCTAATTACACCAAGAAAGAGTGGTGCATATGATTGTACCGTAAAAAGAAAATCTGAAAATCAGGGTTTATTCGATTTTAAATCATCGCTGAACTCAAGCTAAGTAAAGTACCCAGATTATCAGTTTGAGCATTCCAAGCATTCAATTTCAGCCTGTTTGAGCCCACATCGCTCTGCTTGCAGGCATCAATGAGGTCTCCAAAAACGTCTAGACCTATCCGCGGCATAGACTTGTACACTTCGTATTCTGACTGCCATGCCGAACGCGTTTTTGCCTCCCAAAGTGATTTGGGGGAGGGGAGGGGAAGCGTTCGAAAACCGTCCATTATATCGCACGATAAACCGATCTTGACGCAGACCGTCTGAGCGATCAGAAACCACACTAATACTACCCTATATTGCGATTGTAAACAGCGATTCAGATACGAGAAGAGGGCTTTGAACATTACCTCCTTCTAGATTCGGCAAGAACCCAATCTTCCCAAGTGTAGCTTGGGTACAGCCTCTCATCCTGGCAAAACGTCTCATTGCACAGCTTCCTGAAGCTCTCGCAAAGGACCTACCTCAGTTAAAATAAAAATTTCGGGGCGGGAACAAGATCATATACCTGATAAGTGGCTAGCAATTCTAGATTCAAGTCCGGTTCAATTTTTGAGTTGTCGTGGACTCGCATAATGATGTATATAACTTGGGATTGTACAGCCGCGAGAAGGTTATTTTTCGAGAATTGGCGCTGATCTTGCTGTTTATAAGATTAGCAGGGCCTTTATTCTGAAATGAGAGTATGTCTGAGACTGTCGATATCTGCTATAGCTAGACTGATAGCTTCAGATCTGTGGACTTTATCAAAGTAACATCGCTCTTTCCACGTGCTTCGGACTGTCTACAGCTAGAGGACAAAGATCGAACCTTTTCAATAAAGGAGCGTTGCTCCATCTTGACTATGCGCCACAAGAATGGCCTACTCTCAGGATTATGAGAAGCGAAGATCTGTGCTATGCCTATGCAATTGACCAGTGGCTCAGGCAGAGAAGGCCCTGTAGCACTTGGGGAACAATACCAGTGCCCGTGTATGAAAGGAGGGAAGGTCTCTCTGCGAAGCATCATCTGTGGAAAAGCAAGAAGCATCTGTGTGACTACAGTTACAGTGAACTGCGAGACGGGGTCTGATGCTGGGAGCCGAGCCAGAAAGTCTGGATCCGGTGCGGAAAGGGCAGAGAAAGTTTGATCTTGAGTGGTCCAAGCAGACCAAGGAAACCTTGTGAGCGAGAGACTCACTGGATCAGAATTGGCGTGAAGACCGTCAACAACATGTCTACCATCAGGATAGCTGAGAAATGGCTCGTTGGGCAAAACCTTTGTGGCTGACTCATCGAGACGGGGCAGGTTATTCTTGGGGGTTTGCGGGAGGATGTTAGCGGCAGCGAAACCAGACGGACTCCAGTTCAGGTCGACTTGCGGATCATCCATAGCTGTTGCGCTGTCGGAAAAGAATAGATCGTCCAAGGTGAAGTCACCGCCAGGCGAGGAGATCGAGGAGGTTGAAGGGTGTTGTTCATGGGCGATCTGGTGCTCACGTGTGGTCGTAGCAGTGGGAAGAGTAGTAGAAGTAGGCGTATCGTACACGCATTCGAGGCCTTTGTTAGTGCATCGCAAACATCGAGGCTGGAAGGTACACTTTGTTTTAGCAATACTGCACGCTCGGCATGACCTGACACGAGTCCGAGGACGATTGTGGGCACGACGACAGTATGAGATATGTCGGTTGTACGATGTTTCTAGCATGTAATGGTCAACCATAGTCAATAGATGCGCGTGGGAGGACCAACCGTTGGCGAATGGTTTGTGACAAAAGCCGCAGGTCCGCATGAGCACAGGCGATGAAGCTTCATGGGACGGCTCGAAGGAGGAGGACATTCCGGAATCCATGGATCGTATCGAACCGGTCCTCCTGCAGCAGCGATGATGATCAAGAGCGTACAGACCTGTTGCAAATTTGCATTGTACAACATACAAGATACAGGCTGCTGTCTGCTGTCTGCTGTCTGCTGTCTGTGGGCGGGAACAAAAAGTGAGGTGGATGATGCCCGGCCAAAATGGCCGTTCATTATAAGGGACTCCGGAAAATGGATTAATAATTACTCGATCTATGCCAAGCCGGGGATACAAGTTGGACTAAAATTACGTACCTAAGGTAATGCACGGGAGCGGTAAGATCGCGGACACTATTCTATATGTGCCACGTATTATTGATGTATATTACTACATATACCTATAGTTATATATATATTAAAAGTAAACTAAAATCAAAGCTAGAGTTATTACAAATTATATACCTTACTTGAAATTCTAATCCTTAGAAAATAATACTAAAAACAAAATTCAAAACAATTATACGATAAACTGAGGTATAAAGCATAAAGCCGAGAACTGTAAGCATTCACCTACGTACAACTATCGGGCTTCTATGGGTTCGAGACAAGGTGTAGATAACAAGGTAACAACGTGAAAGAGATAGGTGACATGCAGCCAAGACCTGCACCTCTGGCAAGGAATACTCCGGGCGTGGTACTGTAGGATCGCTAATCCTTCCTGTCCGGCCCAACCCCCTTGACCATTGACCAGCCCTGTAAGTAAACGGACTGATTCAAAAATGAGTTCGGCCCGCTAATGTACAGTACGATCAGTAGAGTTGCATGCAGGACATTCTTTCCCGGAGAGTGGATGATCATTCACCTGGACGGTGCGTGCAGTTGTCCCACCAGACCGGCCAAAGTGGCCGGCCATGGTTCCCAACTTAGTAATTCACTGTCGATGAGCCATAGCTAAACTACCTACTTGTACTGTTCATTCAGTCGCACAACCAACGGAAATCCCAGCTTCCACCCCAGCACACCTATCGAATTCGCCATGAATTCCCCAAAGAATGTCGAGGATGGAGTCCCTACAGACACTCCAAACTACTCCAACGATAGCATCCAAAATTCAAAGTCTGAACGCGAACTCGACTCTCAGGCGCCCCCAGACGAGGTTCTGCAACAAAAAGAAGAAGACAGCCCAAGAAAGGTACGTGGTTGGAAATGGTTCCTGGTCTGTGTGTCTCTCTACGTTGGCGGTCTCATCTACGGCCTCGATACAACTATTGCTGCAGACATCCAGGGCGCTATCGTCGGCCAATTCAACGATGTTGCACGTCTCACTTGGGTTGGCACCGCCTTCCCTCTTGGCTCTGTAGTTGCTATACTACCTTTGTGAGATGCTACATTCCCGCTGGTGTGACAATGAGGCTGATTTACCGCTCGAAGGGCTGCCTTTTATTCTACCTTTAATCTCAAAGTTCTCTTCATCACGAGTATCATTGTTTTCGAAGTCGGTTCTGCCATCTGTGGTGCAGCACCTACTATGGACGCTCTTATTGTTGGTAGAGTAACTGCTGGTGTTGGCGGGTCGGGAATCTTCCTTGGGTAAGTTCATCAAGCCCCTAACTGACGCTCGACTAACATATTTTGGCAGTACTCTCAATTATTTCTCTCTCTGCACGTCCGAGAAAGAACGTGGCCGCTATATTTCAGGGATTGGGGTAGTCTGGGGACTGGGTGCAGTCCTTGGCCCTGTAGTAGGAGGAGCCTTCTCTGCATCTTCTGCGTCATGGCGATGGGCGTTCTATATTAACCTGTGAGTTACTCGTTGCGGGACGCATCAAACCATAAATGTGCTGCTTGCTGAGACTTCTAGTGTCATTGCGGCCTTGTGTGCGCCAGCGTACGTCTTTTACCTCCCTGCGATTAAGCCGCCCAGCGCTCTAGACATTTCTGTCTTTGCACGGCTCAGAACGATGGACTGGGCCGGCTTTATTGGCGGCACTGGAACAATTGTGTCCATCACCATGGCCTTGACTTTCGCAGGCTCAATTTGGCCCTGGAACGATGGTCGTACAATCGCAACATTCGTCGTTTCCGGCGTGCTGTTCATCTCGACACTTCTCCAGCAGTACTTTGTCCTGTTCACCACTCGTGAAGCGCGCATGTTCCCCCCGCGCCATATTCTCAAGGATTGGACGCTAGTCCTGCTGAATCTCATCACTGCCGCGGCGGCCGCCAACATCTACGTACCGGTCTATTACATTCCCATTTACTTCGTTTTTACGCATGGAGACTCAGCACTGATGGCCGCCGTTCGCCTACTCCCTTACATTGTCTTTCTTGCGGTGGCAAATATGGCCTCGGGGACCCTTCTTCATAAGATCAGCTATTAGTAAGTGCTCATCTTTATTGCGGTTTCTTTCATACAATCTGACTGGTTTAGCTGGGTGTTGTTCTTGTTGGGTGGTTCCCTTATGACAGCCGGTGGAGCAGCAATGTTCACCGTTAGCAGTGGTACTAGTATGGCAAATGTCTACGGATATAGCATCCTACTCGGAGCTGGTACTGGCATGACTTTTCAAGTCGGCTATACGGTTGGGGGTGTCAAAACCATGATGCGAACAGGCTCCGGTCTGGATGTCCAACGCGTTATTTCGATGCTCAACCTTTCTCAGCTTGGGTTCCAGTTGGGGTGCTTGCTTGCAGGCGGCCAAATCTTCCAAAGTGTTGCTGTAAAAAACCTTAGTCACGTCCTTCACGGCCTAGGGTTTTCTGAAGAAGACATCAGGGGGGCTATTGCAGGAACACAGAGCGCCTTGTTTAATTCCCTAAGTCCCTCTTTGCAGACGCAAGCTGTCGCGGCTATCACGAATGCTATAAGCAGGGTTTATATTATCAGCATGTCAGCAGGCGCAGTCAGTATGATCTCTGCGGCACTCATGAAGAAGGAGAGGTTGTTCACAGGAGAACCCTCAATGGTCGTTGCAGGTGGGGCTTAAGATTGGATCTAGCTATCTTGAGAGATCGACTGGATCGGCAGCATAGTTGGTTCCTTTTTCTATGTTCGATCGGGGATAGATGCTCGGAGAAATAGATTCATCTGGGTCGGAGGCATCCATCACCGGCAATTCCATACGCTGTTTTCAGTCATTCATGCGTCAACGTCATAGAAATGGGTAAAGCTGGTATAGATAAATTTGATGTATCAATTATGTACACTAGGATAGTTCAATAGAGACCAGTTGGACATCAGGATCTGGAATTCAAATGTGACACCTTTAGTGATCTTCTTGAAGCCCTTTCTTTTCCCTGCAGAAACTCCCAGAGACCTGCCAATGTTCCAAGTAAAGCAAACCTTCAAAGTCCTAGGTAGTACAAATCGTTCGGTGAGCTCCGAAAAGATGCTACCGGGAAATGTGCTTCGGAGTCCTCGCCGAGCATCTCTTCAGACCAGTAGAAGCTTTTCGGGAAAGCCTCCGAGTTCAAAACCTCTCAGTCAGGATTGGCGAGAGAGAAGTACAGCGAGTGATTTGAAAACCGCTTCCTGGCGGGGAAGGAAAGAGTCCCAGTAGAACAAGGTTACCAATATCTTTCCTCCAAGATGGCCGTGACTCCCGCACTAGATACCGAGATGGTCCCATATATGTCTACGCGAGTATTCGAAGCCATGGGAAAGCGTCCCGATGCAGTCCATATGCTTCTATATAAGGGAGGGATCTATGGTAGAAAGGCAAAAACCTTCAGACATGTCCATGGGCTCTCTTTGTTCCCATCTTCAAAGGTGTCTTCTTTCGCGTCAACAATCCAGAGTTGCCTACTCCTCCGTACTTGAGTGACCCTTGTTTTCACCATGGTCGCATCCGCCATCCCCCGTCTACACAACAAAGTCGCCGTGGTCACTGGCGCGGCGTCCGGGTTGGGCCGAGCAATCGCCCTGGCCTTTGCCTCGTATGGCACCAAGCTCGTTGTGTGTGTGGACCTGCAGCCAGAGCCGCGCAGGGGCAGTGATGGCGAGCTCGGTGCTACGCATGAGATGATCTGCCGCATGTATGGAGAGCGGAAGGCCCGGTTCGTCAAGGCTGATGTGGGACAGACCAAGGAGGTCAAGGAGGCGGTGCGGGTCGCAGTGGACGAGGGCGGGCGCTTGGATATGTGAGTTGCTTACCCAGTGCTTCGTGCTATGCTATACTGACAGATCCTGCAGCATGGTCAACAACGCAGGCGTCGGCCACACCGATTCAAGCATCCGGGTCCACGAGCTCCCCGACGATGAGTGGGACAGAACGATGTAAGATTTCTTCTCTCCAGATGTCGTGGGCAGCGGATTCGCACTGCTAAACAGCTGACGACCTTTGAACCCTAGGCGCATCAACGCGACGGGTGTGTACAACGGCAGTAAGCATGCGCTCGCTCAGATGGTGAAGCAAGAAGTTGACGCCAAGGGCCTACGCGGCCGGATCATCAACGTCTCTAGTGTGATGGGCCTGGTAGCCTCTGCTGGCGGTGCAGGTCAGCAATGTTTCTCAATATTCTCTCTCCGTCGGCCTATCGATCTTCCTTTCCTTCACCTTCCACCTTCCATCCATACTGATTGACTCGAACGCTTTCCAGGCGCATACAACGCTTCCAAGGCCGCTTCCGTCAACCTAACCAAGCAGATCGCCCTTGACTATGCGCACGACCGTATCACCGCCAACGCCCTCTGCCCCGGCTTGATTAAGACTGCCATGACCCGTGATCTAGACGAGGACGCGGCGGCAGCGTTTCTCAAAGCCACGCCGTGGGGCGATTGGCTTGATGCGAAGGACGTGGCTGGCGGCGCTGTCTTTTTGGCCAGTGATGATGCCGCGGTCGTGACTGGGATTGCGCTGCCCGTGGACGGTGGGTATGTAGCTATGTAAGGGGAGAGAACAATAAATATAACGGCAATTGACTTATATACCATTGAAAAGTATATAAAAGACTTAAATACCATCGAATTTTTTATCTTAGGTCTTATATACTATAAATAGTATATAAGACATAAGTTAAATAAAAATAATAGTATTTAAGACACACTCTAAATTAGTTTAAGTCTTATCTACTATTAAGAATTTAACTTACGTCTAATATACTATTAAATAGTATATTAGACCTAGGTTAAATCTACTAATATAGGCCTAGTATTTAGTGTAGTCTATATA
>JALRMK010000121.1:0-22461 GCA_026119845.1 Pezicula carpinea | reverse complement strand
AATAGCTTAAATAGAGTTATATAACTACTTATATAACCTAGGTGTCTATATATCTATACTAGAGTAAAAGTACTTTATATAATTTCTTTAGATAGAATTTTCTTAAGCTAAGATTCTACTAAATTATATACTAAGAAAATTTAGTTTTTACTATACTACTTACCTTATAATTAGAACAAGACTTCTTTATATTTATACTTCCTTCTAAGAATCATTTATTTATTTTTAGATATTCTTTAAGCTGTCTAGTATACCTTGTACATCTATAAATTCTAGCTGTGCAATAGTTTCCTGCCATAGTCTCTCGATTATCTGCTTTCCCTCCAGTTTGTATAGTAGCCCTACAAATCTAGACCAACATCGTACTTAGTGAGTGCCACTGAACGAACTGAATTTATGTCGACTTACGGACTAATCTTCCAACTCATGATATAGCACCCATGCGACTCCTTCCCCTTAACCACTGCGCCATCAATGTACGTCGACGCGCCGACCTCCAAGGGCCTTGCAGCAATGTGCTTCCACGTTGTCATGAGTGCCGACCCTACGAACGAAAAATCGCGTGATAGACTCGTGCCCTTGACGAAGCCCGGGTCAACGAGATTGATGATGACATCGTCTGCAGATACATAGTAAGCCAGCTTGTAGAGGAACATCATTCCCAAGAGTTTCGATGTGTTGTACTGATCTACTACGTCGAAATTTTGAGCATCGTCAAATGAGGGTAAGAGCGGCGAGGCGGTTTGATTGCGGAACTTGGCGGCGAAGGCGAGGCCAGAGCTGATGATTGATATCCGGCCAGGGCCTTGACCAGACTTGCGCTTGAGAATGGGAAGGAGGAGGATGCAGAGCAGCGCCGTCGAGATATAGTTGACTTGGATGGTTTCTTCGTGGCCTGTACTGGGCACAAGCTCGTGCTTCATTTTCCTCACGCCGGCGTTCAGAATAGCAATGTCAAGACGCTCAAGCTGCTCGACCTGGGCGACGAAGGCTCGGATCGAGTCGTACGAGGACATGTCCAACGGAAACACATCAATGCTCGCTTGGGGGTACTTGGCTCGAAGTATGTCGGCTGCTGCTTCACCCTTGGCTACAGAGCGGACAGCAATGATTAAACGCGAGAGTCGAAACGAGAGGAGCTGGCTGGAGGCTTCGAGGCCGAGACCCTGATTTGCGCCGGTCACGATGGCGACTTTGCTTGTCAGGTTGGTATTGTGCGGCGGCCATGTAGGCTTGGAACGAAACTGATTGTTGAAGAAGATATTCGGGAAGAACGGAGCGGAAATAGGCTGCATGTCCTTGGACAAGGCCATGATGTTTGAGCGACGAACATTTTTGATGCGTCGAAGAGCAGCTCTATCTATATTGCCTTGATCCAGGCTGATACTCGAGGATGTCTTCAATCATTCTACGCGAGTGAGAACAAACACAACGTTAGCGATGAAGCTAGACCTAGAGTGGCAAACAATTGAAAAGTCTTGGTGGACCGTTAGCAAGGAATACAGCCGCAAGCTAGACCCAGAGTGGCAAACAATTGAAGAGTTTTGGTGGATATCCGGTCGGACTTTACGAGATGGAATGGCTCGTTATAGCCGTCTGAACCTACAACTTGTTGGTTACTAACCGCAATCGGTCATCAATCGAGGAGACTTGGGCTCCTGTAAAGTTGACGACGCCGTCAGCTCGTCCAGCTGCATTGCGAGAAGTATCTCTCCCTTGATCGCTAAGCAAGCCAGCAATGTTGATGTGGCGTCTGTGAATCTCTTCATCCGACCGTTCCGGTAACCCAAACACCGACAACTATTGACCCATGAGCTCTTCACTGAGATATATTTGCGTTCATCAATAGATCAACTCTTGCGGCTCTAATGTTGATAGGCGCGCAGACTTAGTGGGGAGACTCTGTTCGATTGTTCTCGCAGAGATCATGCCTCCCGAAACTGAATCTAGTAAGCTTTCCAGAGGCTGGCGTCCTCTGATTTGAGGGGGGCTCACATTCAGATAGCAGGGAATTTGCCCTTTGTTATATCAATAGACAGCCAGAAGGTAGACCCAGATACGCGGAAGCTCATCAGGAGTCATGTAATGCTGGGGAAGAATCGAGTCAAGCATCGGAGAAAGGCTCGATGTGCTCTGCCTGGTGACGACAAGCCAGCGCCGGAATCTTTCAGAGCCAATGGCCCCGTCTGGCCCTCAAGCATCCCTATGCTGTTGTGCTCCAAGTTTTCCGCCATTCGCTTTGCCGATGCCGTGGAGCCGGCCTTGATTGTAGATGTCTTGTCGTGTGAGCGCTTATGTTCTGGGTGCTGGCTATACCACGCTAACCAAGGGCCATTGTTAGTTGCGTCCATGTTCTCAAAGGCAATGTATCTACTAGATCAGTGCATCACCTCGAACACAGCTGAAATGGAACAAGCATGGTTCGCACCCATGCTTTTCGATGAAGCCTATCTGCATGCCATTTGCTTTACCACACAGACTTATTTTGACGGGTTATTGGTAAGGACTCGAAGCACTGAAGCTCGGCGAAGGGATTGCGTATACTACGCGAAGACCGTGAGAATTCTCCAAGAACGACTCGCGCTCGATGACAATAGCATCAGGCTTTCGGATTCTACTATCATGACCGTCTTAGCTTTGTCAGGCCACGCATACACAACGGGCGATTATGAGTCGGAAAGCCATCATATCAGCGGGCTGCTAAAACTCGTGAGCATGAGGGGCGTAGGCACATTTCTCCAGAATACAAAGCTGTTGATTGAGATTATACGGTAAGTTCTCGGTGGGCCGTTAGTTGCGAGCTACAGAGACTGAACAGTTGGCGTGCTGCAGTTCCGACTTACGCATGGCGGTCGATAGGGGCTCAAAGCCCGTATTATTTGCCCCCAATAGTATCCCATGGCCTTTAATACTGGCTTCCAACTTCACGACTGTGCCTGATACGAAAATCTCCTCGAAGCAACTTCGAGGTAGTGTGAACAGTCTTCCGAACAGGCTCGCTCCCGAATTGGCTGCAGTATGGGCCGCGATGTCGGAGTTCTGTGCTCTAATCAACGCAGCTGCGGAGGACAGAGGAGCTAAGATGGCTGAGGAGGCGTTTCTACATAGCATGGGCTCTATCATGTATCGTCTCCTCCATCAACGCTTTGCAACAGGCAGTCTTGACGAAGCCTTCCGTTTAGGCCTGTTGGCTTTTTCATCGCCTATCTTTCTTCATTGGAACAGGGTTGAGTTGCCAGACCGTCAATTTACTTCCGCGTATCGAGAAGCTCTAGTCGGGCTCAACCTCACGGCACTGAACGTTGTCGCACCACAAGAGTGCCTTTGGCTTTTAGTAGTCGGCGCTTTGTCAATGTCCCATGAGCCGGATGGCGTTGCGTGGCTTAGACTTTGGCTACGAATGAATATTGAGCTGTGCGACGTATCTACGTGGGATGGCATGCGGGATCTGCTAAGCTCATTTCTGTGGATTGGACTGGTATATGACAAACCGGGCAAAGATGTCTTTGATTTGACACTGTCGCAATAGAGATTTGTTATAGAACCCAATCAAGCTTCCACTTAGTAGCCAAACGGCGTACCACAGTTTATTATGATAAATTTCGCCATTGAGAGTGGATAATTTGCCTATAGGTTAGGCATCAACCAGAGTTGCTGCCCGGTTAGTGCGGCTTACTATCAACGTAAACAAAATAGCATCATTCGTTCTTTATTCACGTATTAGGCGATCCTTCGTCTTTAGAAAGCTGCTGTGAGGAAATCTACTCCGTAGTGAAATCGGACGGAACTCATAGCAGCACGGTATCATTAGGAGGCGGTATCGCGAGTATTTTAATGGACATAAAGAAGTGGATGTTAAGACGCCTCGAAATTGACTAGTGATTACTAGATCGGTGCAATCTAAGTGACCACCCAACGGAGGAAAGGATATAGATTACTCATATAATGTGCAAAAACATCGGATCAGGTTGGATTGTCAGCCAGTTAGCGGAAATAAAATGTTGGCTTACAAAATATATGCTATTTCATGTCGCAAAATGCATCGATGATAGGCGGTCCACTACCAAGTTCATTCCTTACGAATCTTTTAATACTGTGCTTCAAACAGGCTTCAAACGACACTCTATATTTGTATGTGTTCCAAAAGCAAATGGCCAGATCTTCACGATCTCCATTCCAGCTGCGTCTAGAATCTCTTCAAACTGCTTCTTCGACTTCTCTGTTCCGTTTGACATCATCACTATAGAATCAGTTCAAGCGAGAGGTCTGTCTGAGTCTCAAGGTTGCAACTTACAGTTAAAGTCCATCCAGTACGGTGTCACCTCAGTCCCCAACTCTACCTTCTCCGGCATAACCATGTCTGAGATTATCAAACGAGAAGAAGGGCCCATTGCTCCAGCAACATTCTTCAGCAGTTCGATGCAAACTGGGAGGTAGAAGTCATGTAGGACGCGACGCATCAGGTACAAGTGTGCATCTAGACGTTATTAGCTACGAGTCTAAAATCTAAAACTGGGAAATGATATACTTTTAACAGGTTGTGGAGTGAAGAAATCGTAAGGCATCTTTTCAATGTTCGGAATATCTTCTGCCGTTAAAGCATCCAGTACGCTTGGTCGATCCTGGAGAATCATCTTTGCGCCAAACCCATTTGGCGCTTCTTCCTTCTGGATAGCAAGAAGAAATTGGCCTCTGCCACCTCCGATATCAACCACAAAAGGCCGAGACGGGTCAGCTTCGACTTCTTCTTTCATACTAGAAAAGGGGAACATGCCGAGGATGGGTGTGACATTCTCCGACGTCGACATGGTGAAGTTAAAGTTGCGCAGTTTCTCAGGATCTGTAGATATGGCCTCTTAGTAGGTGGAACCCTCTAGTCCTACTGCCCATGCGTAAGGAGACTTGGTGAGATCATAGAGATCTTCTTGCCTATGTGTGCGGAAATACTAAGGGAGTTTGAAGAACGGCCCGAGCTGGTCAACGCAAAACTTGAAAAATTCTACTGCTCCTCCCTTGAGGTATACAGAGGCATTCGCACTGAGGGCAAATGTATTGGGAGCTGGCTCGACACAAATACCATTAATCACGATAAGCTTCAAGGCTCGTGCTAAGTAAAAGTCATCATCAGCCCTTCAAACGCGGAGGGTCATGTGGGAATTCTCACAAATGGCAGATTCATCGATTTTAATGATGTCAGCTAGTTCTTTTGAGGTGATAGACGCTTGTTTCGGTATAGCCTCTAAGACTCCCATCTGAACCAGAAAATACATCGCTGCGATGCACAAGCTAGTCTCCCACTGCTTCATGAGCACGTCCATTGGCGTCTCTAACAAAGACCGCAGGTTGTCTGTCTGTTTCAACAGCAGCAGATGCTCGGCATGATCGCCCTTGAACCCTTTCACCGCCTCTGCAAGCCCACTCGCTGTTGCAATCAACTCTGCGTTGGGGCCGGGGCATGTAGGTGGTGCCATCGCGTTGGGTCAAACAATTTTCGCTTGTCGGAAACAGTTGGCTTTTCATGTATGTGTAGCAGAAGGGGATTGCGATAATACTTATTATAAAACCCGGTGGACCCCATGCAGAAGTGTTGGTCCGGATATAATCTACTGCATATGTTAAGCGACCTGCGTAAAAGTGATTGTGCTTAGAAAGCAACAGGAACTTGACACTCACTCCGCGACCTATGCCGCTACCTACTGTAGGAAACCCTTTTTAGTTTCATCTGATCTTTCCGGCCAAACGTGCATACATTGTACAGGATTCCCTCACATGGTAGCATTTTCGACTGATTTGTAACCAGCAGATGTGGCCGACCAAGATTTCTAACATCAGCAATTTCCGAATTAAGATGTTTCTCATGCCCTCAATTTGAATTTTTCCAAGCTTCAATCTCCTAGCTACGTTCTTTTCCATTATCCTCATCTTTCTTATCCTTTTTGACAGGATTCTAGTCCATGCCTAGTGCAGCCAACAGCCCTAAACAAACCACGGCTACATAGCTCTAGAAAGTTCTTGTGACTGCAAAGTTATAAACATCGACCACTTGTGACTTTTCTGATACAGGTACAGTTTATAGCAGATTTGTTGCCCCCTGCTTGATGATACTATCAACGTCTATATCGGGGATATTAGACAAGCCTTGTCGAGGGAGGTTCATTAAAATATTTTATAAGATAGAGATAAAAAGCTCAGCACTAGTACTGATGGCAAAGGTAACGGCTGTCATCGTAGCAGGAATATCCTCCGTAGCAAGCGTAGTCTAGGTAGTCGACCAAGGTTAGGGGATCGCTAGTCCTATGCCGAGACTATACATGACTTGCTATCTAATCTATGCGCAGCGTCCTGTGGAGTTTAAGGTAATTAGAGAGGTATTATAAGATCTAACTATTCTACTAGAGAACGTCTATGATATAGACAAGATAGAAGTTATATTATATATACTTAGCTCTATTAAAGTCCTTCTAAGTAAGGATAATCCGCGAGACTATAGAGACGCGGGTGTTAAGTGAACAATAGTTACTACCATTGAGTGTATTAGTGTAAATAGTAGGTCTTTATTACCAATAATAATTTAACCAGCTACTACCTATTAAAGTAACTAGACCACGTTCCCTACCCCTGGATAGTACTATACGTACTCCGAATCTGGGTATACCGACTCTATGACCAGCTGGGAGTGGTAGATTCAAGAAGATAAAGCAAGATAATGCCGGGCTTGATATGATTTACTGAACCGGACTTCTACTAAATTTATACGGAGATCTACAGCTTAAAGCTTGCTTGGTCCAGGTCTCAGATAACGGTAGATTTGTTTTTATTGAAGCCGAAAAGAAAATAAATCTTATCTTAAATATATCTAAAGATCTAGGCTAATATATAAGTTCCTTTAGCTAGAAACGATCCTAGATCTTAAAGTAATATTTTATTAGCTGGCCGAAATGCCTAAGATACTGTAAAGGCGATGAAAGAAAACAGATAAGTATCTTGTCAGATATTTAAGAAAGTAGCTCATGTAATTCCTAGAGGTGAGGGTAGATGATACTAAACATGTACCTCTAATTACCTTCTTATTCTTTAGCTCTTGCACAAGTGAAAATGAAAATGGTGGCAAGTCTTGCCTAGAAGCAGAACAGGTAGGTTCATGTTCTCCTTGGGAATGCCTTCAGCCGCGGCCATGTAGATGCACGTGCCGAGCGAGATGGTGGACTGCGGCAAGAACGTGTGTGCTGCGTCGCAAGTCTAAAAAAGGGTCCTCTGCCAGATGAGATGGTGACGGCGTTTGATGAAGCATGGGCACTCGTAAAACCGAGCGCTACGCTTTATTTCCTGTAGTTCGAGAGATGGTATACAATGTAGCTTTATAACTGTGAATAGAGTAAATCAATCTCTGCCGTTATCGTGCCTTTTTTCAAAAGAGACACAGAAGCCTCAGTAACGTAAATGAATTGGTGAGGCAATGGATTAAGCCTTTAATATTTAAAATAGGGGCTCGCTTCAAATAGGGGTACGGAGATTTTCCACAACTCACTCTATCCCTTCAAATAAACATCAGCCATAGTCTGACATTCAATTCGCATTCTCTATGTCACTCATTTTCCGAAATTATTTGGTATGAGTGCCTAGGACAATGTCTTCGTCGAAGCTTTACACATTTGCGTCAATCATCACGTGAAGGTCTTCAATTTTGTCACTTCTCGAACGCAGCCCTCTTCGGATTAAACACCTCGGCAAGGAAGACGACACAGAGGCTGCCCTTGCATGGTCTAAAAAGATGTCCCATGGGTATGCAATGTCAAACACGGTAGAACCGTAGATTGCACCGTCCGCTGAACGACCGCTCGGTTCGGTGTATATCAAAGTCGGTCAGCGGTTGACGGCTCAATCTGCGGACAGTCAATCCTGCGGACAGTGTCATTTGCGAACATGCGAACGACGGACGGTCCCAGAGCGGAGCAGATGGAGTGAAGAGAAGACTTCATACTTATTCGAGATGTGGGACGTATCAATGGGTCAAAACGAGTCTGAGTCCAACACGATAAAGGAGAAGCCACGAACAACTTGCCCACGACAACTTATCCACCACACCTTGCAACATGGAAACCGTCCTCGTCGTTGGTTCAACGGGCAACATCGGCGTCTCCGCAGTGATTGGCACCTTGCGCTCCTCGCGCGCCGTCATCGCCATCGTGCGCAACCAAGGCTCTGCTGAAAAGTTGTACAAGCATGTCGGGACTCGAGAAGGAATCACCACCGTCGAGGCCGACATCACGTCAGACCACGGAGTTCAAAGTGTTGTCGACCAGGCCAAGGCTGGCAAATTGCCAGCATTTCAACACGTTTATTCTGCAGGTATGGTCTACGTGACAGCTAAATATCTTCTCGGAAGCTATGCTAATGTATGTTTTTTGGCAAGCGGGCGGGTTGTATGGAGCATCACCTCTGCACGAGGTTGGCACGGAAGAGCTGCACCAGTATATGAACATCAACTTTGAAACCAACTTGTGTACGTTTTCCTCTTCTGATGACGAAGTTCCAGCAAGCTGAATTAGAAATAGTTGCGTACCGAGCCACAATGCCATATCTGCTGGAGCAAAACAACCCAAATAGCACCTGGACCCTCTGCACCGGTGCGATGGGCGACTTTGGCATGCGCGCTGCCCCGGCACTCACCCAGGGCGCGCTCTACTCCATGGCCAATGTGGCCTGTCGCGACAACGAAGAAACGAATGTGCGTTTCAACGAGGTCTATCTCACCCTGCGCGTGGAAGTGGACGAGTCGGCGGAGAAGACGGGCTTCTTCAGAGCATCGGCTTTCGCGGAGACGTATCAGGAGATCCTCGCCCGGTCCGAAATCCGAAGTTGTCGAGTCAGCGTGTTTGAAAAGGAGGACATGAAGTGCTTGAAGTTCAAGGAGAAGAGATTTGATATGGTTTTCAAGAAAGACAATTAGATTCTTGGCTGAATATCAAAGTGGCTGGGACGCTACAATATCAGGGGCTGAGAGGGTCATAACAGCGCAATTCTGTGCCATAGTTCAGGCTGAATCAATACAATCAATCCATCTCATCTGGTGCCTCACAATTCCCATCATTCAGTATTCTGCCCGCCGATTGACAGTCGAGAACACCAGAAAGTCCCTCTACCCAACTCTTTATCTCGCGCCGTTGAACTTCCCAGAGTCCACGCAGAATTCAGGTTGACTTGTTAAGAAACTACTAATTCCGAAGTCAAAAACAATTGTAGGATATATCAACTGTTCGTTGCTAATGATACGCGGATTCATCGCATTTCCGCACAGCCATTTTTCTGCGCACTCACGGTTGCACGTGACCATGCAAATTGACGCTCCGGCTGATGCTCCACCTTTTCTGGTCATGTGATGTGATGTCTCTTCTACAGCAACAAACATCGCGCGCCTGCGATACCAACTACACCAAACCGATTCGACCACACCGCATCGAATCATTGCTATGCTCTCCACCTCCATACACCGTCGGGTGATCCGCAGACCTTGACCGTGGGTATTGCAAGAAAAGATGATGCCGCAATCAGCATCTCATAGCAGGAGGCGTGAGAAGCCCGTTTTGAGCTGCTTCTTCTGCAGAGGACGCAAGTGAGTCGGCCTCTTTTGCGTGATCAGGCAAGTCAAGATGCAGCGTGCTGAAACTCCTGTAGGATGCGTTGCGACAGACAATCTCCTTGTAGCGCTTGCTTAAGACGCGGCAAGCCTGCAGAGTGCACATACAGCTCCTCGGCGCAAGAGCGAAAAGATGCCGTCGACTATAGACCTCATGCCGGAAGCCAACAGGCCCGTCAGAGAGTCGCTCGTCTTGAAAACCTCGTTACCCAGATGAGAGACCAGATGAGAGTCATGGAACAGGGCTCACGCCAGCCATCGGGCGACACAGCACCACTAAACGCGCATTTTGAAGACCCTGTACTACCACTTGCTCCTCACGATGGTCACGTCGCGGATAGCGTAGGCAAATTAAGCCTCACCGATGACCATGCAATCTATATCGGCAGCACTCACTGGGGCACCATCTTGGAAGAGGTAAGTTGTCTTTCCCGAAAGTCCTTAAAATGTAATCTGATGACGCTATTTCCAGATCCAAAGCCTCAAAGATGACCTGTCCAACGATTACTCGGACGCCGGCATAAGTCGAGAGTCGACTCCATTCGATGCTGGTTTAATGGTTGGATCACCAGCCACCAGGATCTCTCTTCTGTCTAGCTCCCCTTCTCTTCCGAAAGAGCAGATATTGGCTATGATACCTCCACGCAAGGTAGTTGATAGACATGTTTCCAACTTCTTCAATGCCTTCGATTTTGCCTCTTGTAAGTCTCGAGATCAATACTTGAACCCTTGATCGCGTCTTGTTTTTTCACTAACGCGACACTGCGAGCTAGCCATTCTCCACCGGGATAGATTCCTCGCAGAGGTCAGAGATCCGTCCAGCCGCATTTACTGCTTTTGCTCATTCTGCATGTAGTACTCAAACTTTTGGCAGAACCCTTCGGCTGCCCCCATCATGTGGATAGGACTCTTGTCCAGTGTTATGAGCATTTCTGCATTCCTCCAACAGCAAGACGTCGGAGCTGTTAGTCCTTACGCTGTGGAAACACAGGAGATGCTGGACACCTATCGAACTCTCACTATCCACTGCTTGGTTGCTGGAGATTATCTGCGGCCGGCGCGGTACACCATAGAAACACTAACGTTACATTTTGCCGTTGACCAAAACACAAACCTTGATGCAAACCTTGGCAATTGGATTCTAATCGGTGTCGTCGTCCGGATCGCCTTGCGTATGGGGCTGCACCGTGATCCATCCCACTGGCCAAATATTCGACCATTGGAGGCAGAATTCCGGAGACGGCTCTGGATCACACTATACCATATGGATTTCTTTACAAGCACACAAGTTGGACTCCCACGTATCATCAAAGACTCTCAGTGCGATGCACGTCCACCCGCAAATTTGTTCGACGATGACCTTAGCTTCGAGCATGACGAAATGCCGTCTGAGCGTCCCTTGACTGATCCGACTCCACTCTCGCACATTATCCAACGGCAGACCATCATCAAGATAGCAGCGGAGATATATGACGCGACTGAAGCCGGGCCGCCATCATCCGCTACCATTGCTGCGCTAGGTGTCAAACTCGAGAGGGCTATCGACTCCATACCTGAACGGTCAAAGTATCGGCCGCTGGAGACATCAATTGCAGATAACCCCGTTACGATACTGCACCGAATGTTTATGGACATTCTCATACACAAGGCCGTGTATCTCCTTCATCGACGGAGCTTCACAAAGTGTTTCGTCGAAGAAGAAACCGCAAAATCCAGCAAGCTATGCATCAACGCTGCACTGGCAATTCTGGAACATCAGCGAAGAATGAGCGAGGAATCTCAACCTGGAGGCATTATGTTCGGCATTCGCTGGAAGGTGTCCTCGTCGCTTAACCATGAATTTCTACAAGCTACGATGATGCTATGCTTTGCTTTGAATAGATTCCATGAGGTGCATGTTGGTCTGACAGATTCTTGCGCTCTGCCTAGGCGAGATGAAATCATAGATGCGTTGACCATTGCAAAGAGTCTATGGAAAAAGCAAGCCAACAGGTCTGTAGAGGCGCGGAAAGCAGAAACGGCCATCACGACCGTGCTGAAGCAAGATTTCGAAAAGTCAAGCCCGCCTACTTTGACAGCTTTAGATGGTCGTGAGGTTGCATCAATACGCGATCAGTCTGCTAGCGTTAGTCGCCCGACAGGTTTCTCTGAACAGATGCCGGGAGTAGCCGCACAGAGCTATCTCGTTGGTTTCGATTTTGGGCAGAACATGGTCATGGATCCCCCTTTTTCTACGGTTGATGCTGACATGGCGGCATATGGAAGATTGTGGGATGACTTCGTCAATGAGCCTATAGAGGAGAATCAGGAGGGAATATACTAAAATGCGTCGAAAATCCCCATTTATTGAAGTCAAATCAAGAGCAAATGTCTATCCGAGGAGATTTTCTTGTCGACTTGTTTACAGACCGACAAACATCAATCGCCCGGCAAGGCCGATAGCAGAGCGTACATCTAATCCTCAACTCCCTTCACCAGCTTCACCACTCCTCCCGTTTCACCTCTGGAAATATATACCTTATGCCTTCTCCCTGGGAACGGCCTTGCAGAACAGATTCTAGGGCAGAGCTGGAGCGAGCTCATTCAACGCGGTCGTCGGTGGGATGAACTCAGAGTTGGATGACCCATCTGGATGGCAGGCCGTCCACTTGTACATGGCAAGGGCGTACGCGAGCATCATGTTCTGCTGGATCTTGGCCCAGCGGATGCCGTTGCAGGGATGACGGCCACCGCCCCAGCCCATGACTGGTAAAAAGAAATCTGGTCAGCTATTGCTATACACATACCAAAGCACAGAGCGGAGGGAGAGGCAGTTTCAGATTACTTACAGCCATATGCTTCCTTCTGCATCTCCTTGCGGCCCTCAGAGAAGCGCGCAGGATCCCACTTCAAGGGTTGCGGGTATAATTTCTCGTTGTAGTGTACATCGATGGTGTTATAAGAGCCCAAGCCGCCGGCCGGGATGATCTCGTTGGTGCCGGGAATCTTGATGTCGGTAGTGTCCTCATCCAGGCGGCCCATGGGGAAAGCGACCCACATGCGGATGCATTCCTTGTAGCAGAGGTCGAGAGAGGCGGACATGTTCTCCCAGCCCCTAACGTCGAGCGAGTCGAGCTGCTCGACCAGGGACGCGTCCTTGTCTTTGGTGTGGGCGTTGGCGGTGGCCTTGATCTCATTGTAGATCTTCGCCTGCCAGTCGGGGTGGTGGGCCATGCATTATAGCATAGCGCCTGATTAACACAGCCATTGGCGCTGGAAATTAAAATCATACTGATCAAGTAGCTGATATAGTCGCCGCTATCACCGTTGTCGATGAAGTTTTGGAGCACGTCGTCGACACAAGCGGCGCCATACTTCATCCGCTTCTGAACGATCGGCGTTACAAGCTGTCTCATGCCCCAGAGTCCGTATTGGCGCTTCCAGTATGGGATGCTGAAATACAACGCCCAGGGAAAAGCAAGAAGGTGGCAACTGCTGGTACGTTGAAGAAGGGGCAAGTATGTCAAGAGCTGTGCTAGGAGTTTTGGGCCATCCACGATTTCATCGCAGCTGAAGACACGGGTCCCTTGCACCCAAGTGAGGACACAGCACTGTTACCAGCTGTGGGTACTTAATTGCCTGACAACGGACGGTGGGCGGACGGTGGGCGGACGGTCGTCACGTGCAGGCGGCGCATGAAGTATTTGAATGGACGCAGAGTCACATTCACTGTTCACATTCACTGTTCACATTCACTATCCACGTATTTAGGAAGAGCAGTGGCCACTTCCTGCAATCATCCTTCTTCATCCAACATTCCCGTCACCTCCATCAACGGCGTTCAGCCTCGCGCTTTTCAATTGATGCTCACTCACCAAAGAACAAAGGAGAGCGCCTGCATCGCGATGGGCCTTTTTACGACTGACAAGCCGCAGAAGCTGGGCGAGGGAGGACTTTCGATTGCACCGCCAGACCAGCCCTCGCACCAAGGGGAGAAGGAGGCTTCAATGGCGCCACTGGAGCCAGACGTTCCCGAAAACCATGAGTATCCTACGGGTCTCAGGCTCGCTGCCATCATAGCCTCCATCTTCATTGCCATGTTCCTAGTCGCCTTGGTACGTCCAAAGTCGCACAAACCCCTGTGCAAGCTGCTGACCGGCCTGTTCGCAGGACAAACTGATCATCTCAACTGTCACACCAACCATTACCGACGAATTCCACGCATTGAACGAGGTCGGCTGGTATGGTACGGCGTACCTGCTCACCAATTGTGCCTTCTTGCTGGTCTTTGGGAAATTGTATACCTTCTTCAACGTCAAAACAACCTTTCTATGCTCCGTCGTTCTGTTCGAGGTCGGCTCGGCCCTATGTGGAGCTGCGCCGAACTCAGTTGCCTTCATAATTGGAAGGGCTATTGCTGGTCTAGGAGCCGGAGGCGTCCAGCAAGGTGGCGTACGTATCCCCTATTCCTTTACTACGAGGTACCGACTTGCTGACACGAGCGTGTATTAGTTCATGCTCCTTGTATACGCTGTTCCGCTTGCGAAGCGGCCCCAATACCAGGGCATGTTTGGCGCCGTGTATGGCATCTCGTCGGTCATCGGCCCATTGGTCGGCGGTGCCTTCACCTCGAACGTCACTTGGAGATGGGCTTTTTACATCAACGTTCCATTCGGAGGCGTGGTACTCCTGTTCGTCCTCTTCCTACTCAAAGTCCCTCGCGCTGCTGCTTCCAAAGATGCTCTGACTTGGACACAGAAGGTCCAGCAGCTCAATATTGAAGGCGTGATTCCTCTCCTTGGCGGCGTCATTTGCCTGTGCCTGGCTCTACAATGGGGTGGTTTCACGTACAAGGTAGGTTTCGTACCTGGAGTTCCCCCTCCCATGGCGTCCTTTTCTACCACTTTAGACGCGCGAAACTGACCGTATCTTAGTGGAGCGATGGGCGAATCATCGCACTACTTACGGTCGCCATCGCACTTTTGATCGCCTTCATCTTGATCCAGGTCTGGAGGCCAAAGACAGCCACGGTGCCGCCGCACATTTTTATCCAGCGTAGCATTTTCACTGGCTTCTGGGTGAGTGCTATGGTTGGCGCGCATCAGACGCTGTTGGGTAAGTCGTCCAAACAAACACCCCCCACCCCCAAATTCACTTTGGATGAAATACGATCTCGTGCTAATGCCAGAACACTAGTTTACTTCCTTCCCATCTGGTTCCAGACCGTTAAAGGTGTCTCCGCCGTCCGGAGCGGCATCGACCTCCTGCCCATGGTGGTATCCCTAACGATTTCCGCCATTCTTGCCGGCGTTGGAACACAACAAAGCGGCTATTACACGCTCTTCTTAGTCGTCGGTGCTTCTATTGCAGCGGTCGGCGCCGGTCTGCTCACTATCCTCAAAATCGACACGACCCAAGCCCAATGGATCGGTTACCAGATCGTGTACGGTTTCGGCTTGGGCGCTTGCTTCCAGGCGCCCAACATGGCTGCGCAGACAGTGCTCCCACGCAACGAAGTGTCTGTCGGTATTTCACTGATGCTTTTCGCTCAGACACTCTTTGGCGCCATTTTCGTCTCCGTCGGCCAGAACGTCCTCGACCAACAACTGGCCACCCGAATTGGCAGCATCTCAGGCATCAACGTCATCCCCGAGCAAATTGAGGTTGGTGGCATCACCGGTCTCTTCAACATCATCCCACTTCAGTACCACACCGCAGTCCTGCAGGCTTACAATGCCTCGCTGCGCGTAGTCTTCGTGGTTGCCGTCGTCATTACTTGCCTCTCCGTCCTTGGCAGCCTGGGCATGGAGTGGCGCAGCGTCAAGAAGGGAGAAGATGGGCCGAAAAGTGACCTCGAGATGCCCGAGAATCATACCGTCGAGGAGGCTCCCCGAGGACGGCAATCCTGAGTGCTTCAAGCGACAGGGAAGCAGAGGATGTAGATGAAACGATTAACTAATTGACAGATGGAGGCAAACATGAAACACTTGGATTGTAAAATGGCCTAAAGATTGAGCGATTTGTCTGGGCAGGGAATAGTTTTCATTCAGCATAGTCTTATCTCCCTCGAGAAGAACAGGAAGATTATTCTATATTAAGACTAATAGTCCTATAATAGTATTTACTATAACTCTCTTTTTAAAAGTTACCTAGATATAATAATAGAATATTTAGTTAGATAGTCTTTAATGTTATTTTAGTAAGATATTCTTATGTCTTTCTCTAGACGAACAGTTTTTAAGTAGTACTAACTGTCCCACGAGTCCTAGTACCCCCTGTGAACGACCCGAATACATTACGTCACGTTATTTTCACAGACTTAACAGAGTTCATAACATAACATCTTGCTTCTTTCTTCTACCAAGGGAAAACAAGTTCAAGACTTCCAAGTCTCTACAGACATCAATACCAGCCAATCAACCACACACCACCCCAATGGATCCCGTCGCTGCTGGTGCGGCCTTCTACGGCGCCGAAACAGCTGTCGAAGCTGGAGTCGCAGCATACTTCCTCACGCAACCAACACTGCCACTCAAAGCCCGTCTCCAACACATCGCATCTTCGGGTCCCCTTCCAAGATCTTCGCACTCTGTAGCCGTTGTCGGGGATAAAGCATACATCTTTGGAGGATACTCTCAGATTTCGAGCAAGGGTGCTGTCTTAAACGAAACCCACGAGCTTCACATTCCAACGACAGACAGCACCACGACGGCAAATCTCAGAAGCATATCTGCCACCAGTGACGATGGAAATGGCAGCATGCCCCAAGGTCGCGTAGACCACACGGCGGTTGTAGCTCGCAACCGGATCTTTATCTTCGGTGGCCGCAATCCCTCCTCTCCCACCCCTCAAACTATCGATATGAACGGCAGGATCTGGGTGTTTGATCCTCAAGAAGCGGAATGGACGTTCCTCGATTCCCCACCGCACACGCCGTTCCCTTGCGCAAGATACCAACATGCCTGTACGGCTGACGAAGACGGGAATGCGATTTTTGTGCACGCGGGCATTGCGGCGGATACGGGCGAGAGGTTGAGTGATACGTGGGCCTTCTATCTCAACGAAGGGAAATGGACGAGGTTGGGTGATGCTTCGGGACCCGGGAGAAGCGGTGTGAGTCTTGCTTGTAGTGGTACGGGAGGGAAAGGAGGGAAGTTGTGGAGATTTGGAGGCTGGGATGGTGAGAAGATGGTAGGGGGTGTTTTAGAGAGTTTACCATTGTTGAGCCCGAAGGAGCATAACATTGAACAGGCGGGGACCTTGGATGAGAGTAAGAGGGAATGGGAGGTCGTTGAGGTCGCTTCGGCTGTTCCTGAGTCTTCTGCCAATGAAGCAGGAAAGGAATCCAAGACACCGTCTCCTGCGATGCCAGAAGCGAGGAGTATGGCAGCGCTTCACTTTGTCACGACGGGAAGTGGCAGGGACTACTTGATACTCGCCCTCGGACAAGGTAATCCTCATTCTGAATCTGAATCCGCATGCGCATCCGGCGCGAGAGCTCTCTTTCAAGACATCTGGGCCTACCAACTCCCATCTTCAAGTCTTTCTGCAGCAGGAGTCAAAGACGCCATCAGACAACGGGTCCCGGGTGTCATGAGCCATGAAGGCCAATGGGCGCCTGTAGAGGTAACGGGGATAGAAATTGGGGAGGATGAGGACAAGGGGGGGAGTTGGACGGGGAGATGTTGCTTTGCTAGCTCCATGACGGGGACGAAGCAGTTTATGTTGTGGGGAGGCGTGGATCTGCGGAACGAGGTTTTGAGTGATGGCTGGTGGGTTAGGATTGAGTGAGCTTTGGATGTGATAAAGGAGGAGCTATACTAGTAGAAGATTTCACTTTATTCTACTTGACGGTAACCTTAGAACTTACTTAAGTAGGTTCTTTAAGTTAAGAGAGTAACTTTATACTAGGTTTTTTAGTTTACTTTATAGAAATTTTAAGGTCTAGACACTAACTTATAAGGTTAACTAAAAAGACTAGAAGCTTATAACTAGAACTTTTTTCTAACTAATTATCTACTATTAAGTTTACCTATTCTAGGGTCTTATTTTATTATAAGCTCCTAGTTAGTAGAAGTAAAAGTGTCTAGGAAGTAAAAGTATCTAAAGATAGTCTTTCTTAGTAAATAATATATAACTTCTATCTAAATTAACTTGTCTATTCTAGTCTTAACTTCTACACTAGATAAACCTTATTTTCTATCTACTACTACTACCTCTAATATAGACTTTATCCTATAACTTACACTTAACTAATTAATAGATTATAAAGAGTAACTAGTTATAGTCTATAGATAACTTCTTTAAGAGCCTAGAGAACTCTAGACTATAGTAGTAAAGATATTTAAACTTTCTCCTAGAGTTATTAACTATACTATTTAATAGAAGAAGTCTATAAACCCTTACTATAGTAATTAGAATTAAAATACCTCTAGAAGTACCCATCCTAAGAGCAAAACTCTGAACTCCGGTGCTAACCCAGTATGGGCGCCATGCAGACACTGGAGCCCACACTTGCACGTAACTGGCGGTATCAGAGCGACTCCACTGTGAGCCGGCATTATCAACACCGCCGACAACCAGTAGTCCAGGTACATAATACGCATTCGTCGGATCGCCAAAAACAGAAGGAATTTTAGATATTGCAGCACCGTTGTTACCTGCTGATGTTATCGGTAGCACCCCAATAGACATCAGCTTTTTTAATGCATCTGATAATCGACTGTCGAATATACTGCCCTGGACATCTGCCGCTACGAAATATGCAAATGACATGCTGAGCACAGCTAGTGGAGCAATATCGTTGCTAACGGGACTAGTTGTTAAGAAATCAAGATAAATCTTGTCGAGAGCGTCGAGGAGATAAAATCTATCATGCAGGTAGTCCCAATTGTACAGTATCGGCGAAACATTTTTCGCAACTCCCTGTTTTGCACCAGCAATCTGGGCCAACATACCGTTTGCATGGGATAAAGACGGATTAGGAGGCGTGAATCCAGCATTTCCAACCAGTACAGGGCCTACCGCTTTCGAGGCTATACTACGTCGTTCAGCATCAAGAAACGTGTTGAATTCCTAAAGTTTCTCATCAGTCTCTTCTCACCTCAACTCTCTAGGAGGCTTCAGCATGGTAAAATATGATCTCTACTTACTGGAAAAGTCAAGTCAAAGGCTTTACTTTCTAAGATATAGACGTAGACGTCTTCCCCGCCTGTCTCATCGAACGTATAGGCATCGGTCACAAGAGGCTGAACTCCTTCCACTTGTGAGACAAATGCAAGATCCGGAGTTGCAGCAACTGATTGAGTCGTGCCTTCTTCCCGTTTCGTCCATTGACGAGAGGTAGTACTATTGAGATCGAAAGCATCACTCATTTCAGTGTCTGGATCTTCGCAGTCGTCGGTGCATATGGCGTATATTTGTGCCACCTGATTTTGTTAGAAATATATATACCAGCCGTTTAGGTGACGACCTACCTGTTTTTGCACCACTGCAACCTCCCACTGAGTCGGTGTAAGTTCTGCCGTCCAATACACCATTCCCCATCCACTGACTGATACGTGTTCCACGACGTCTGCATTAGGTAAGGAAGCTAACAGAGCTGAGATATCAGCTATATCAAAGTTATCTATTGGAAAGATAGCACATGCTCTAGATGCAGCTTCTTTTGTCGTGCAATCTGATAAAGAGTTATCAGCATCCTCGGACGAAAAGCTCGAAGTCTGGCCAAAATTGATCACTGTCGCTCCAATAGACTCAACTGTATGGTTATACTTCAAGAAATCGCAGTGGTTGTAATATCCGTACATAGCGGATTCCTCGGCGCCTAGAGCGTAGAGATCTGCTATCCTTTTCTTTGGATTCGGAAGAGTGATGTCGTAACCGAAATCTTTCAAGTTGGCCAAGTCACCCTCTGTAAAATACATGCTAGCGTCTAGTGCACCAATTCCTCGAGCATTAAGGGATCTGCCAGCTGATGTCGTAGACTCGGAAGGGTTACGAACGGCTTTGTAGCCGACGGTCTTCCCAGTATTCAAGAAGTGATGTTCGTGATATGTGCCGTTATAAGTTCCATTTCCAACTGGGATCCAATGATGTAAAGGAGCGCCAGCCATTAACGCGCAATGTGTGGTGCAATTTTCAACGGGCTCCCAGTCTGGATGAACTGTGAGGTAATGATCCGATGTAGTGTCTCGTGCCTCAAGAGCGTATGAATCGTCTAGAATTGACAATAGTAAGAACTCTACAGCTTCAGCAACACACCCAAGAGCATCGCCATTATCTCCAGAAACGACAACATCGCAAGTAATATCCTCGAGTGTCGTATTTGTACCGATCAAGATAACGTCAAGGGATAGATCTGCGTCTTCAGATGAAACATATGTGAAGAAGTCCCCAGCGCTATACGTGGCATCTGGCTGGGTGTAGGATAAAAGGTCCGGTATAGAAGCGTCAGTGGTAGCCTCGTTTGGATCTATCATCTTTTCTTCTACGCAGCCACTAGGAGGACAGTAACCATGAGAACAGGTAAAGTTGCAGAGGGGTTCCTAGGTAGCAGTGTCTAAGCTGAGGGCAGCGTAGCCAGTGATTGTAGCGTCAATGGTTGGTAGAGTGGCTTGAGTACCCTTGGTAAGACATGTACATGGATCAGGACAGAATCCGTAGCTGCAGCTGTAGCTACACAGACCCGCATAATTACCATCACCGGAGCCAAATGTGCTAACAGCAGTGCTTGGGTCTTCTGTAGAGCAAGGACTTATACAGTATTCGCGGCTACAAACAAAAGTGCAGATATCGTTGTAGGCCATGTTCCCTGATACTAGGAGATAATAGCCCTTATCTGAATTGGCAGCGACTGGTGGGTTTAGCGTACCTTGAGTAAGGCAAGTACACATTGCAATAGGGCAATATCCGACTTTGCAGGTATATTCACAGAGCTCTTTAAAATCGCCATCCCCAGTACCAGAAATACAAGCGAGTGGTTCGAACGGTGAGATAGTTGGTGTAGGAACGGTAACACTAACAGTCGTGCAGTATGTTGATGGACAGTATCCTAAGTTGCAAGCAACGTTGCAAATACCGTCATAATCATGGTTCATGTCAGCGGCAGGGTAGCCCATAACTCCAGTTGAAGGTGGTTGAACAGGTGAAGGGCCCATAGCAGTACAAAGACATGCTCCAATAGGGCAATACCCCAAGGCACAGGTAAATTTGCAGAGATCAGCAAAGTTCGCAACGCTTGTACCATTTACACAGGTGTATCCGTCTATTGATGCAACATTGTCTGAAGATACAGAGCCAATAGTTTTGGCGCCGACATAAGCGTTCCAGTTCTGAATATCATCAGTACAGGTGTCGAAAATACCTGCGAGTTCGATTGTTGCAAGCTGGACACTATTTCTTTCCAGAATCACCTCAACTTCACCAGTATGGCCTTCAAAGGAGACACTACCATGGTACAGACCAATATCGCCGCTTGGAGTGTGAGTCCAGTCTCCATATATGATACTCGAGCCAATAGTGATTATTATGAATTTCGGAGGAGAGACAAGAAGTGCAGTGTAGAAAATCTTGTCTTGAGCAATCTCTCCTGGCTCAAACTCGATTTGTAGCTGGCTAGCTGTATTGCCCGTAGTGCCGTTTGTAGAGCACGAACTCTTGGCTGGATTTGTGCGAGACCAGACTGTTAGAACCTCTTCTGTAACAGTTGCAGAGCCAGTCTTGTAGGTATCAATAACAAATGGGAGAGTCTGACGCCAGCCATCATGTGGGAAATCAGTAACGTAGTTATATGGCGCTGTGCCATTTGCAGCGGCGAATGCCCCATACTCTTCGTCGTGCAAGGGACCGATATAGTGGCATTCTCCAAAGTCGTTCCAGGAGATGATTTCGACGTATTCAGGCTGAACATACATAACTTGCTGCCAACGATCATACCACAGGTCATCTCCACGCCATAGCCGATTCTTGTCATAGCCAGGCATGTTGGTGAAAAACCAGGGAGAAACAGGCATCATGTACGGTTTTCCACCAAGTGACACATTTCCAAGGACTTGTCGATACGCCGCATCGACATAAGTACTTGAGTCTTCGTTCCCCCACGGCCATGCGTTCCAATTAAACAGGCCATCCGCTTCATCGAGAGCTATAGCTGGCCCTGCACCCAGAGAGGACCAGTCAGGCACAAAGAAGCAGCCCGTTTGAGCCTTGATTTCTGCCCAATCAGCAAAGCTACTTGGCCCCTCAAAAGTAGAGACGAAAGGCTTTTCGTCATCAGTGTAAAAGTATGCACTATTCGTCGTGTACTCGAGTAGAAAGTTGAGCACATCTTCCTGCGGCCACGCACCACCACCAGCATAATCGAAAGAGAAGAATAGCTTGAAGGACTTTGCCTGGGCGGCCTTAAAAGCTATGCTCACTGAGTTGGCTACTGTCGAGTCGTTATATGAGCCTCTTTAGCTAATGCGATATCACTATCCCAATTACTTGTCGTCTAGGAGGCTACATTACCCACCTATTCTTTATATTAGTACGAGCTTGATATTGGAGCAAGATGTATATTTACTATAAAATGAGTAAATACAGCTTTTACATGGGCTTGACATGTGAAGAGCAATACAGGCAAGATAGTTGTGAGCCTCATCTTGAAGAAGACTCGGATGCTGAGAGACAGAGTAGTTTGAGAAGTGATGATACACTGATTTCAGGAAAACTCCAGTCCTAGGGGACGTAATTTAGGGTTAGGGTTG
This sequence comes from Pezicula carpinea, assembly GCA_026119845.1. NCBI lineage: Eukaryota > Fungi > Ascomycota > Leotiomycetes > Helotiales > Dermateaceae > Pezicula > Pezicula carpinea. The sequence continues at coordinate 96 of JALRMK010000121.1, read as the reverse complement.
GGTTAGGGTTAGGGTTAGGGTTAGGGTTAGGGTTAGGGTTAGGGTTAGGGTTAGGGTTAGGGTTAGGGTTAGGGTTAGGGTTAGGGTTAGGGTTAG
>JALRMK010000120.1:12715-23334 GCA_026119845.1 Pezicula carpinea | reverse complement strand
AAAGTAGGTAGTTAATAATCTTTATAGGTTATAAACTTAATTAAAGAGATATACTTTAATATATTAAGAATAAGTAAAGAAATATTTAAATAGATAGATAATTTCTTATTTATTTATTCTTCTCTACTTAAATTTAAGAGGTTTTAATTTTCTTAGCTATAGTATTTCGTTACTACTAGGTGGTATATACGTATATATAGGCTAAGTAGCTAACTAACTTCGTGAAGTAGTTAGTTAACGATTTTTTATAGGCTATAGGCCTAATTAAGAAGGTATACTTTAATACGTTGAGTGTAGTCTTAGTAGTAAACAGAGTATAGATATAAGCTAATAAAAGGACAGAGTTAGTACTATATAGTAGGATGTTTAGTTATAATAGCTTAGATACTCGCTTGTACTACACTAGAACTAAAGACTTCCGAGATTAAGACTTAAGACTTATCTAAAGTCAAGAATCTCGCTAAGTAAATAAATTATATTTCTTCTTTAGTATTAGTCGTCACTACTATAAGTGAAATAAACATTTATCTGTCTATTCGCGGGTATGTTTATTCTTTCGCATTAGTTGTCACTACTACGAGTAAAATAAACATTTATCTATCTCCTGTCCATAGGTATGTTTATTCTACTACATTGGTCGTTACCACTATAAGTGAAATAAACATTCATCTACCTCCTATGAAATTTATCTACCTCCTGTTCGTAGGTATGTTTATTCTTCCACATTGGTCGTCACCGCTGTGAGTAAAATAAACATTTATCTGTCTGTTCGTAGGTATGTTTCTTCTTCCACATTGGTCGTCACTGCTACGAGTGAAATAAACATTCAACTACCTGTTCGTAGGCAAGTCGGTAAGGTATAATGTTTTTCTTGGGCTGAAACTCTCGTAGAATGACAAGGGCGTGAGGATCTTGTTATCGGGCTAAAACTTGACTTAATAGCCGTGGTAGAAATAGTTGTAATCAGTATCGATAAGACTTAAGACTTATTTAAAGTCGAGAATCTCTCCGAGTAAATAAATTATGTTTCTTCTTCGGCATTGGTCGTCAACGCTACGAGTGAAATAAACGTTTATCTGTCTATTCGTGGGCAAGTTGATAAGGTGTGATGTTTTTCTTGGGCTGATAAAACCCTCGTAGAATGACAAGGGCGTGAGAATCTTATTCTTGGGCTAAAACTTGACTTGATAGCCGCGGTAGAAATAGTTGAAGTCGGCTGAAACTTGACTTAACAGCCGTGGTAGAAATAGTTGTAGTTGGTATCGAAAAAGTCGATTTAGTAGCGAACCCGAATATCGTGAGCCGGTGTAGTAAGATAACTCGTAAATGCGCATGTAATGTTGTAGACAACTTGGCGAAGATAGGGAGAATTTAGATTTAGTCTATTAAGAAGACAAGAGAGAAGTCGTAGAAGTTTAATCTATATAAACAGAGTCAGCCTTTCGCTGTCCGACGGTAGAAGTAACAGATCTTCATCTAGGGTTTTATACCATAAAGATGTAGGAGTTAAAATAACAGTCGTTTATTCCTATCTAGTTCTCACCTAGTAACCCTACGACATCAAGGACCGGGACGCCCACGGTCAATGACAGAAGTAGAGTAAAGACGAGAACAAGACGAGAACAAGACGACGGGAAGACTTTATTTCGTAGAGACGTTCTTTTCGTAGTGTAGATTTGTGAGGTATCCGATAGATGTAGTAATTAGAAGATAGTTGTAGGAGTAAAATAATAATCCTTCCTTCCTATCTAGTTCCTATCTAGTGACCCCACGACATCAAGGACCGGGCGCCCACAGTCAATGACAGAAGTAGAGTATAGACGAGAACGAGACAAGACGACGAGAAGACTTTCGTTTCGTTGTGTAGATTTGTGAGGGATAGATATGGTGATTGGAAGAGAGTTGAGAAGGAGTGTGGAAGATGGTTGGGATTTATGCTGGGCTTATACGATTGATAGCTGGGTTTGACGTGGGTTTAAAAGTTTCCATGGTGTAAGAAGATGTAGTCATTTGGAAGATGGTTGAGTAATCCTAGTAGTATATATCGTTGCTATTCTCTGGGTCAAGTTTCAGTTCTACCAGGGAAAGCTTTGGCCTTTACAGTAATGTATCGCATGCAGTACAAACAAGACCAAGTCAGTGACCTCAGAGGTTTCTGTCGGTTGAGAAGATGCAATCCTTGTTTGGAAAGATGGTAGAATTAAAACTTGACTAAGAATATACTAGCTATACTACTGGGATTATTCCACCAAGGAAAGCTTTGCCTGCCTTTGCAGCAACGTATCATAGGCAGTACGAACGAGAGAATAGGCCAACTCAGTGATCTCGGAGCTTTCTGTTGAGATGCAGTCCTTGAGAAGATGTTGCATTTAAAACTCAAGATACCATATAATACTCAACCACGGAAAGCCTTACCACGTTTGCTACGAGGTGTCAACTGCGGCGAGAATGAGAAGATGCAGACCTGGGAAGATAGTGCAGTGAAACCCAAGGTACCATAGAATACTCAACCACGGGAAGCCCACCACGTCTTTGCTGTCAAGTGTCCACTGCGGCGAGAATGAGACCATCTGAGATGCACTCGGTTGATCGCATGGACCAGACAAGACCTGGAAATGAAGAGTGAACTGCGGCAGAGCTTGCATCCACGCGGGTGCCATCAAGGATAAACTGCGATAATAGACTGCGGAACCAGAAAAAGTCTTGGCGAGCTGTGTCCCTTTGGAAGTGGAAGTATGGATGGAACACTGGTATGACTGGGATGAAGAGCGAGGGTATCATATTGGTGTGAACTGTGATGATCGACTCGGAAGGGAACATGAATGAGGGATTGCTTGGGATGGTAGTATGGATGTGAGGTAGTGTGAAGGAGAGATTCTCTCAAATGGTGCATCAGCTACAGTAGTATGATGGAAGACAAGACGAACGAGATGCCTTGGAATGGTGGTATCGGTGGAAGGTAGCATGAACGGAGAAGACGGCATGAGGACTGCTGGAAGTCAAGTACGAACTGCAGCAATGTATGGACAAGCGAAGGTAGTATGAACGAGGATTCCTTCGAATGGTGCATAAGCTGCAGTAGTATAGATGGAAGGGAGCATGAACGAGCATGAACGAGCAGAAGACGCTTGAGGACTGCTAGAAGTCAAGTACGAACTGCAGCAATGTATACACAAGGGAAGTAACATGAACCAACTACGGCAACGTTAGAAGGGAAATACGAACTGCAGGAATGGATCTCTGCACCAGGAAAGCAACATAAACCAACGACAGCAATGTTGGAGGGAAGTACAAACTGTAGCAACGTCCCCATATACCAGGGAAGCAACATGAACCAACGACTCCCATGTTGGAAGTGAAGACGAACTGCAGAAACGAACTTGTGTACAAGGGAAGCAACACGAACCAAACTACGGCACAGTTGGAAGTGAAGCACGAACTGCAGCACGAACTGCAGCACGAACTGCAGCAACGTACTTGTGGACGAGGGAAGCAACAGGAACCAGACCTCCATGCGGGCTGTTGAGAGGACCGCACGCACTCCAAGTCGGGTACGTGGGACGAGGACGGTAGATGCATGCATGAACAGTGAGCATCTCTGGCATCGCTGGCATCTCTGGCATCTCTGGCATCTCTGGCATCGCTGGCATCTCTGGCATCTCGCCCACGAAAAGGCGTCGTTCGTTCGTATGATGGCTGGCGTGGCGAGAAGGGCCAGCCTGTTTGGATTCCAGTCGACATTGCGATATGTGCGAGAAGTTCAAGGCGGTCTAGAATACTCGTCGTCGTCTGGGATCCGGATGGCAGAGGCATTCTTGCGCGTTCGCATGCTTGCCTGCCTGCAGATGGGATGGGAGAGACCACGATGCAAACTGTTGCTGCAGCACTGAACCTGTCGCAGCGTTTTTCGTCGCCAGGCACATCTGCGAACGGTTGATGCATGGGAGATGCAGTGACCACGATGCAAAGTGATGTTGTTGACGATGTAGATGTTGGTGTTGGTGGATTTGTGTTGTTGTGTTGTTGTGTTGATGTGTTGATGTGTTGATGTGTGGGAGATGGATGGAACGATGACGACGTGGTGCTCGTTTCCAGTCATGTGATCCCCTCACCCCACCACCACCCCTCCACTCCAGCTTCGTTTGCGCTGCGCTGCTTCATCAACCATCAACCATCAACCACAACCACAACCACAACCACATCAACCCCAACCCCAACCACAACCACATCAACCCATCAGCCCATCATCAAGACTTCCTCAATCCATGCCACCTCTTCGACCGCTCGTCTTCGTCATGCATCTCATACCCACGCCAGCAGCATCTGCTTATATACCTCCTCCTCGTCCGCCGCCGACGTATTCAGAGTCCATCTTCATCAACTGACCTCTCCATCGTCCCTCGACGAGCCATTTCTCGCCATCACATTCATCCTCCTCATCCTCGTTTCTTGCTCTCCCATCGCCCTCGCCATGGCCACCGAGAATGCGTCCCCACAGGTTCGTATCGCATCTCCATTCCCATGCCGTCATTCCCAATGCCATTCCCATCTCCCATTCCCATTCCCATCTCCCATCCCAACTCCCATCCAATTCCCGCGCTGACGAGACCTCCCTAGTATCTCCACTCCACACCCGTCCACACTCTCCCTCAGCGACCGCCCTTCTCGCCCGACCATCTTCAGACGATGCAGCGCGTGATGGCCTCTTCGGATTTCCGAGCCTGGGCCGAGAGCCTCGATCAATCTCGTGTCAGCCGTCATCCGCTCCCGAACCTCTACACCAAGCTCGGCGGTGCACGATATCGGAATCATGGCCATGGGCAGCCGGTGAGGGAGATCGTAGAGCCGAATGTGACGAGGAAGATGGCGCCCGAGGGCAACAAGGAGAAGGACAACGGGAGGGGGAAGACGAAGGTTCGTCATGATCTGCACTACAACAATCTGCACTACGATAATCATGCACCAGTCGCTGATGATACACCAGGTCGTCGAGAAGACCCCCGAGCTTCTCAAAGTCAAGAGCGAAGCTGAATCTAATTTTCTTGTAAGTATTCATTCATCATGACCATCCCTCCAACATATCGATCTTGCAGTCTTCATTTGGGTTTGGTGGCTGATTATCCACAGGTCGTCTATCCCCATGTTGTTTATCCCCGGGTGTTTGAGGACAAGATGGAGAAGATTCCTGAGATGGTGTCGACAGTCCCTGAGATAGAGAAGCCTCAAGTGTCTCCTGAGACTTTGCCTCAACCTGCGCCGAGTCAGGTAGCGCCAAAGCAGTCGAGCCAGCCAACGTCAAGCCATCCAATCTCAAGCCATCCCATCTCAAGCCAGTCGACAACTATCCAGACGAAATCCACCCAATCGCACGTCTCATTCTACCAGCGACCCTCTCGTATCTTCGAGGGTCTGAGTAAGATTGCCCTCACAGTACAATGGGTGATTCAAAGAGCCCTCTTGATTTTCGGCGCACCGGTCTTGTCGATCCTTCAAGAACTTGTTTCCTTTGGCCTTGCCACCACGAATTTGTTACTATGGTCTCTTGTTGCAATCATCAATTTGGTATTGTGGTCTCTGGTGGCTTTACTCTACTGGGCCTCATACGCACCTCGATTCCTAACGGCACTTCTGCGAGGACACGTTTCTAGGCGTGGTCTTTGGGTGCGCTGGTGGGTTGGAAGCGGTGCGAAGTCGGATCCCAGGCTGTCGTACAAGACAAACAACGTTTCTACGGGTGGTAATTTTCAACGCCCTTTGGATCCGGCGCCTTACCCGTTTGCTTCTCCATACTGGTTTCCCCCATCACAGCCACCATACGGATATGTTCCCGGTCCAAGGTATGAGATTACCCCTTCTTCGTCATTTCGTCCAATGACTGACTCAACTACTCAACTGACACTCGTATCAACTACAGTAATCTACCGAGCGTTCAGCCGAGGGTTGAGATGTAAGTATTCCATCCATTCATCATTCATCTATTAATCCGTTCCTCCGTTCAACCCTTCTCAACGTTTTCACTAATCAACCTCCCATGCAGTCCTGTACCAAATCCCACCTCTTCAAACCCAATACCAGCAGAGGACAATGCTGCCCAAAAGATCACTGAGCGCCTTGTCCAACGAGTTCTCAATCAGCGCGATCGCCAAGTCTTGGATAACGACATTGCCAAAGTTAAGACAGAACTGCAAGATAACGAAGCAGAACTTTCTCAACTCAAGGAGAGATTGAAGCTGTTCGATTCAAAATTGAGCGCGTTGCCCGTCACCTCCCCAACTGTCCCTAACCAAGACGTCATCAGCCCAGATGCCACTCACCTCGACACCCCGCCCGTCATCTCTCCAACTGTCGCTATCCCAGACGTCACTCCAACTAGCACGAACCTAAATCAGAGCGAAGCGAGTGCTATTACTTTGCCCGGTCCCAATGACGAGACTACCAATGGGGAAGCGGACCAAATCCAACAAGCCAAAGAAGGGAAGAGACAAGAAATAGCCGCAGAGTTGCAAGATCTCAAGGCAAAGCATATTCAAGCCATGGAGAGTCTCCAGCAGAACGAAGACAGAAAGATGGCTATGAATCAAAGTCTTAGTAGGCTTGATCTTGAAATGGCAAAGCTTGATCAGTTGGATGCAGAGTGTGAAGGAGGAGATGACATGATCCAACAAGCGAAAGAAGCGAAGAGACATGAAATAGGCGCAGAGTTGCAAGATCTCAAGGTAAAGCATGTTCAAGCTGTCGAGAGTCTCCAGCACAATGAAGAGAGAAAGACGGCTATGAATCAAAGTCTTAGTAGGCTTGATCAGGAAATGGCCGAGCTTGATCAATTGGTTGCAGGGTTTGGTGTTGCGAAGGAGAAGAGTGTTGAGGATGGTAACGATGGTCAGGTTTTAGGTGTAGGATGGGGGAAGGAGGAGCGTGTTGAAGATGAGTACTAAGATAGATTCGAAGAGAGAAAGTCTGTTGATTCTGGTTCCTATTCTATGCCTTTTTACTGTTGGTGTCTTTTCTGTAGGTTCTTTTCGCAAGATTACTTTTCTTTTCCTACTCTGTACCTTTTTACGTCGACGTTACTATGTGGAATACAAGGTACAAGGTGTAAGGTATAAGACTATAGTAAGTAAGTATATAAACGGGTAAATAATCAAGGTAATTCTAAAGATATGTGTATATGGATAGATGTATGTGTATATGTATGTATGTGTATATGTATGTATGTATGTATGTATGTGTGTATGTATGTATGTAGTAGGAGAGAGGCAGGGAGGGAGGGAGGGAGGCAGGTAGGTAGGCAAGTTAGGAGAAAGGTAAAGTATTGAACTTTCTTTCTTTCTTTCTTTCTTCCCTTCTTTCTTTCCTCCTTCCCTTCTTTCTTTCCGTTCATCTACATGTTTGTTTATATGTTTGTATACGTTTATATACATATGTCCTTTCCCTCCCTCCCTTTCCTCATGTATGTCGTATGTGTTTGTCTGCATGTCCTTTCCCTCCCTTCCTCCCTTCCTTTCCTTCTTTACTCGTTCGTATAGCTAAGTAAGCTATATATCACATAGACAGACAGATATCAACTCACCTCACCTTAACTCAACTCAGTGTAGCGCAGATAAGACTTCTCTCCTCTCTCCTCTCTTCCCTCTCTTCTCTTCTCTTTAATAAAAGACAGAAAGTCTCATTCAGATAAGAAAGAGCCTAGCTAGCTATTATCCATGTACGTCCCCCTTACTCCCTCTTCTTAATCACCTTGATATTTCTCCTTCTATTCTTCATCCTCGCACAAGCCTACACCTACCTCTTATTCCTCTCTTTTAGAATTGTAAAGAATGAATGGAAATTAACTAGCGATGTTGATTTTAGTGTAAGATTTGCTTTGCTTTGCTTGGAAAGGAAGAAAGGCCTAAAGGAAGAAAGGACTTTATTAGGAGGAGATTCTTGTTACTGTGAGTAAAGTCTCTATGGAATCTTTTCGTTTGAATTTTTAAGTGGAGGTTGTTGAGGATAGATAGATATATCTTATCTGGATTCTTCTATTGATACTTACGCTTACTTAGACTTGCTCTCACTTACACCTTTTATTTACACGCTTTACATATTCTTCATCGTGGATTAGAATATCATGGATAGTCGAGACATGGACCTTGAATCCGATCAACTCGAGCCTATTTACATGGACAGAATTGATGAGGCCTTCGACGACCAAGACGCCTACGAATCCCAATCTCAAGCCCTCGGCAGATTCGATGATGAAGTCGAAGATATTAACGACGAGGAGCTACAGGATTTCACATCCTTGGTCCCATATCCGGACCTCTCCCTCTCTAGGACTAGCACTCCCAGCAATCCTAGCAAGCTAAAACCACCACTCCTAGCTTCTCAACTCCCAGTCCCGCGTTTTAAAATCGCCCTCCGGCACACCAACCACAGCAGAGCACCAACACCTATCTCAACACCAGTGGCACCGCCGCCGAAACCATGTACTTTCTGCGGCTTCCCAAGCGAGAACGACGACCGACGTGGTATCCTACCAATCTTTGGGCAGCATAATCCACATCGCTTCCACACATCCTGTCGTTTCATCTGGTCGACGCAGAAGGAGGACATTCTTGTAGAGTACATGAGGCGGGCAGACATTTCGTCCAACTCCCTCCCAAGCTTGAGCTCGCGTTTGGGTGATGCTGGATTTGAAAATCTCTTGCAGGCTCTAGAATGTGATCCGGTGCATTTGCGTGGCTTGAAGGCCGTGAAGAATACGCAGGGGAAGAAGGGGAAGGGCAAGCAGAATGCGGAGATCGAGGCCCTTGATGTTGTGACTGAAAAGGTGCAGCGGAAGATCAAGGAGCTAGCAAAGTCGGGGCGGTCTTTGCAGCGCGTACTGGAACCGGAAGAATGGGAGAATGAGAATGCGAGGGATGGACGTGACGATGATGGGCATGGGGAGGTGAAGCTTGACATTAGCAGGAGAGACTTTGCTGGCGGTATGTACTTTGCTTCTTCTTCTTCTTCTTCTTCTTGTTGCTCTTGTTCTTGTTCCAAGCTGATAAGCTTTTAGTGTCATCGACGGGCATAGCACCAGAATCTTCCCGAGTGCTGAGATCGTCGACATCACGCCCAAATTCACCTCCCGTGGTTGTGGACACAACTGATAGAACCAGACCGGGTTTCCGTACACCGCCTCTTGATCCTCGTCAAGATCCCATATTCGCAACTCCAAGTCCCAAGGCGCCACCGAGAACATTGTTGAGTGCGAAACTTCCCAGTACGCCTCCACCTCCGTCTCGACCGAGAACAGAGTCTCTGAGTAGATTCCACAGCCCTACGCTGTCACATCGCTATCTGCAAGCGCGGGAAAGACGCAGTTCCCTCGGTCCCTCCAGCCTCGGACTTGAAGGGTTCAAGACGAGCTCTAATTCAAACATCACCATGCCTGCATCCGACACCGAGCAACTCCGACTCCCAGGTGGATTCCATACCACCCCTTCACCCCAGCCCTCGCTGGAGAGGGAAAGACACGGTTCTCTCAATGCCTCTGCCTCCAGGGTCGAAAGTCCAAAGACCATCTCCAAACCAAACACTACCAAGGATGAGCAAAGACACAGGTCCAAGGCCAAGGACGAGGAAATCGCTTCGCTAAAGCAAAAACTCTGTGAAGTGACCGAATCCGCCCAGATGCTCCTTGCCGAGGTGCAAAGGCTGACCGAGTCCCAAACCCGCGAACAGCAAGCTCTGCGTTCTGAGGTGCATACGTTGCGAGTTGAGATCACGACACGAAAGCAGGAACTGAACGCATGCCGTAGGTCGGAAGTTCAGCTTCAACAACATGTCCAACAGCTCAAGGCCGACCTTCAGCGGTCCCAGAGTGCCGCAGTCGAAAAGCTGCATGCCCAGGTCGATGACTTAAAGACAGCACTGCAACAGAGCCAAGCTGAGGTGGACAGGCTGCAGGAGAAGACGCTTGACGACAACAACGTCCTCGAGACCAAGCTACAACAGACGCAAGCTAAGGTGACCGCAGAACAGACCAAGTTGCAGCAGACACAGCAAGCCCGACAGAGAGAACAGCGCAGCCTGCAAAAGGCGCAGCATCAGCTTGAGCACAAGACCAAAGAGGTTGAGCAACTCAATGGCATCGTCTCTCGTCTGCGCGACGACATCGCTCGTGATCGTCAGATTCTACAGGACCGGGTGGATGAGGCCGAGAAGAGTGGCCAGTCAACCAGGGAGAATGTGAAGCTGATTGAGTCGAGGATGCGTCGCTTGGAGGAGGAAGCAAGGCATTTGGGGTAGCGGTAAAGAAGCTGACCCTATGACTCGAGTTGTTGGAATTTGTCTTTGGATATTGGAACTGCTATTGCTTTTGTAGGTGCTGGCTAATTGTCGAAAACATTGAAAGGAACTCGGTTTGTTGGAATATGTCTTTGGGGTTGGAACTGCTATTGTCTTTGTAGGTGCTGGCTAATTGTCGAAAACATCTACAGTTCCTACTATGTATTGTAAGGAATTCGAGTTGTTGGTATATGTCTTTAGATGTTGGAACTGCTATTGTCTTTGTAGGTGCTGGCTAATTGTCGAAAACATCTACAGTTCCTACTATGTATTGTAAGGAATTCGAGTTGTTGGTATATGTC
>JALRMK010000120.1:0-12616 GCA_026119845.1 Pezicula carpinea | reverse complement strand
TTCCTACTATGTATTGTAAGGAATTCGAGTTGTTGGTATATGTCTTTAGATGTTGGAACTGCTATTGTCTTTGTAGGTGCTGGCCAATTGTTGAAAACATCTACAGTTCCTACTATGTATTGTAAGGAATTCGAGTTGTTGGTATATGTCTTTAGATGTTGGAACTGCTATTGTCTTTGTAGGTGCTGGCCAATTGTTGAAAACATTTACCGTTCCTACTACGCATTGTAAGGAATTCGAGTTGTTAGAATATGTCTTTGGATGTTGAAACTGTCAATGTCTTTGTAGGTGCTGTGGTGCTGGCCATGTGTCGAAAACCAGTACAGACATCGCTGACGTAACTTCTGAATGATCATGGTGCATCGCGCTGCCAGGAACATCAGCAACATCAGCAACATCACAACATCACAACTCACCATCTCACCATGTCACCCTCGCGCCCTCTCACCCAACGCATTGCCAGCTCGTAATGCTTCTTCCATAATGCCAGAGGAGTCGCAGGCCTCAAGGCCCGCAGGCTGGCGATTAAGCTACTTCAAACGCACATTCGGCCTCGACAAACTCCAGTGGAAGCAGCTTCGAGAGCTCTGCGATAAATCGCTGCACAAATACCTCAGCGATTGTCCGAATCTCAATACCATCTCGAGTCGACAGAAGGTCGCAGAAGCTCTGGATGAAGCTTGTGGCGAGGGTGCCTCTCTCCTGCAACACCTCTCTCCCGATCAGCTGGTTGAGGCAAAGACGGAATTGCGCAAGTACGCGTCTTCATGGAAGCGTACTATTCGTTCTGGTCTAGGTAAGCAAGCCCTGCCATCATCTACCTATGCTAGGATACAGAAGGTTTGCGGGAACATAGAGCTTCTGAGGTGTCGCGCATTGAGGGACGAGATGGAGAGGGAGACCAGATGAAGGGCTGGAGACGCGCTTTGCTGAGAGAGTCCCGATGCACTAACTATCAGCGCACCAGGACCTATCCTCTCTGCGGACGCACAGGTTGCAACGAGCAGCCCTCAACTGTCGCAGAAGACCAGTGTTGCGACATCTCCAACGAGTTCTCCAATCGAACATCCGCACACACCGATGAGGGGTGGAAGCATACAGCCAAGTCAGAAGCGGAAGAGAGCTGTGGACATGTCGAGTGAGGTAGATGAGGAGGACCTTCGACTAGAAGCACAGGTTGTAACGAGCAGCCCTCAAGTGACGCCGAGGACCAGTGCTGCGACATCTCCAACGAGTCCTCCGATCGAACGTCCACATACACCGAGGAGAGGTGGAACCATACAGTTAGATCAGGAGCGGGAGAAAGCTCTAGGCATATCTAGTAGCCTAGATGAGGGCCTTCGACTGGAGCGTATCAAGAAGCGGCAGCAGGACATCTTTGGAGGCATATACAACGGTTATCAGGGTACCTGGGTCAAGGAGAATGATGCACTACCAAATGTTGAGGCCTTGGGTGTTGCAACGGGAGGAAGTGGGAACATGGATCAAGGCTCTGATGGTCAGATCGAGGAGACAAAGGGTCGGAAAGAGGTCATGGATATTCAAATACGGGATTTACTTTTGAGGCGCCGGGAACAACGAGCTTTCGAGTTGTTTCGTTCTGTGAACAGCAAGGGAAGTTAGCATAGTTTTAATCTCTTGCGACGTTCTGTGTAGATAGTAACAGACCAGCTTGAAGTCATCCATCCCTTGCTAAAAAACCATTCCTGTTCCCCTCAGTCATTCATCGAATGCCGTGTTCATTGCCTTTTCGTACAAGATATGGTCTAATCAACAGGCTAAACCATTTTTCGTGGTTTGCGTCTGTAATGTCGAATGATCATCCATCATTGAGTAGTAGTGATGCTGTAGTGGTGATGATACCATTTCGTTATTTAATCAGGCAGCGCCAAGAATACAGTACAGCCTATATTTTCAGGGTGTGACAGCCTAAATCGCGTTTTCTAAGATGATGACTAAGCATTTCGCTTTCTGGGCGCTGGTGGGCGTTTCCGAGATGATGAGTCAGCATTTCGGTTTTCTTTTCCGAATTTCGGTTTCTGAGATTGTAACTTGGTATTTCGTTTTCTGAGCGTTTCTGATTAGCATTTCGGTTTTTGTTTCTTTCGAATCTCGTTTTCTGAGCGTTTCTGAGATGATGACTTAGCAGTTCAGGTTTTTTTGTTTTCTGATAGATTAGGCATTTCGTTTCTGAGATGATGACTTAGCATTTCGTTTTCCAAGCGTTTCCAAGATGATAATATCAGCATTTCGGTTTTCTAGGGGGGGGGGGGGGTTTCAGTCTCGTTTTGTAAGATGATGACTTGGCATTTCGTTTTGTTTTCTGCTGCAAGATTTAGTTTCCGTGTCTAGCAGTGACTCAATATTTTGAATTCCTCTGTATGCACCAATGCCCAAGTCCTGCCTTGTCGATCTTTTGCTTTCCCACTTTATTTCCGTTTTCTATTCTCCATACACCAACTCCAATCCAATGTAAAACCAAGACCAACGCCTTCCCATTCCCTAACCCTCGCCCTCTACTTCCCAGAATCGAGGCATCAATGACCCCGACGGCAGACCTTCACGACGTGTGTATTATCGACAAGCTCTGCGCGGACCTGGACGCAATCTTCCGGGCACTCATTGGTATGCACCAAGGAGGCAGCAGACCCAGCCAAGTCAGCCTGGCTCCCCCCACCTAGAACGCGTTCTAAGCAAAGAGTCTGTTGATGCAGGGCTGGCGTAGTCATGAGCATGAGAGCCCCTCTTGTTCCCAATCTGACAATGGCTGCCGCGACCTTCAGGAAGACTATGCTGAGCTCGTCACTTTGCACGTGATTCTCCGGGACGAAGAGCTGGATTTCTTCAGCAAAGTCGTGCGCTTTCACCTTCCAGGTCTGGGCTGCGAGATCCTGCTTAGCTGTGCGAAGTTGTTCTTGCGCCTGTTCGAGTTGTTCTTGGGCTTGTTCGAACTGGACTCGCTTCTCGGTTGCCTTGCAGGCCAGTTCGGCAACAGCTTTGATGCGCGCGATCTGTAAAGACGACAAGGTTAGTCCCGTAGCATTGGGACATACTTGTAGCCTTCTTACAAAGTTGGAGGCGGAACTGTTTCCCTGCTCGTACTCGGCGCACTCTTGAAGAAGGGTGCGAGGATCTTCGGCCATGGTTTTCCGGGTTGGTGGTGACTTGTTTGCTTGACCGTCGCACCGGAAAAGTGTCCGGCAGAGTGAGTGCGTACAATCGTTTATCCGAAAACGAGATGCTGAGTCATCTTTGGAAGTGGAAAAAGGGGAAGCGAAATAATTGTAGCATCGCAGAGAGAACTGGGCGGCCGGTGCAGGGTGTGCTAATAGCTCTTGGGCGGTATCTATCTATCAAGAGTGTAAGGTGTACCAGTAGCTATGGGGAGGTACCTATCAAGACATCGACAGTGCCTGCAGCTGAATAGGTGAACGGCAGGGCCGGTACCGGACTCTGACTAAGTATCTCGCCTAAATTCATCCGGCCCTCTCACGCCGGCCTCTTTATTCTTCCCCTCGTCGCTTTCTTTGTCTTCATTTCACATCCGACTTCTTGCGCATCATCCTGCAACAACATTAAACTTTCCAATCTTCTGCGTCCCTCGGTTGACTTGTCTCCCTCCCAGTGTTGGTAAGAAGAGCGATGCGAGATTCAATATAGTAGATCTTTTCGCTCCGGCTGTTTAGGAATTAGCAGTTCAATTGCCTTTCCTTTGTTTTATGTTCTGTAAACGTGGGAGTAGTTGGTGACAACGAAACTGCGGTGGCTTTAAACAGTAGGAGTGTCGGTGATAGATTAATGTGTTGTTCTTGATTCGCATCTGGGGTTCGGCATAGATAATACTATATATAAAATATATAAAGACTGTTAGGAGAATATAGTAGAAGCAAAGGACGTGAAGTCATATGAAGAGACTAATGCCCTTTAGGTTTAAAGATGGGTGAAAAAACTTCATTCATTCATTCAATATGGAGTTGGTATAGGTCATAGCATAGATATTGCTGGTACTACTTCATTAATCACTCTCCTCGTCGTCTCTGCCAAGGGGGCAATAAGCCCTATGTACTGATTTGCTGATGTACTATTAGTTTGACCCGTCGCCATCCGCGCCTTAATTCCCTGACAGATAACTGCAGTCTTAAATAAATCAAAGGCTGCCGCCCAACCAAAGTCACGATGTGGATCCCATCCAGTATACTCACTGTACCACCGAAGTACCTGTTCAGTGCTCGGCAGACCCAGTGTCGAGCCCTTGGCAAACGCCTTGTTCTGAGGTATAACGTTCACGCTGGCTGCGACTTGTTGTGTTAGGAGGTGTGCAAGATCCGAGAGTGGGTGCCCAAGTGCGGAAATCTCCCAGCTAATCATTTCATTAGCCCAGCACAAATTAAAATCACTGGTTAGATCCTTCAACCCTAGGATCGTGCGAGAACTGCACTCACTCCAGAATTCCAATGACTCTCGGCTCAGTTTTATGAAAAACGATGTTATCAATTTTAAAATCACCGTGCACCAGTGACACTACCTCTCGTGGGCGGTGGTGTTGTTTGCTAAAAAATGACATAAATTCATCTGCATGTGGAATTGATCCAACTAGCTGCTGGGTCACAGGGTCTTTGATCTTGGCTTGTGCGTTTGTGACACTAGTTATGACCCCTAGCTGTCGCTCATAGTATCCGACTGATTTGTTGAAGCTATTAAGATGCAGCGACGGGATATCGAGTGAATGGAGAGTTGCGAGGATTCTGACCACGTCCCTCCACCTAGTACGAGTGTTAAACAAAGAAATCACGCTTGAACATAAGCTAATTAGCGTTGGAGGTTTCTCACATCTCTTCCCTGTCTCCTGCACCTATACCCGGTAAACTGGCATCCTCAAATATTCTCCCGCTCAGAAATTCCATTAGATAGAATGGCGTCCCTAGCACGCTCTCATCGCAGCATAGAGAGTAAACACGTGGGACCGGCACCTCACTCTTCTCCAAACTTTTCATCACGGCGTATTCTCGCTCTATCCAGTGCATCTTTTTCGAGATAAGTTTCATAGGTGGCTTTTTTCGAAGCACACGTCGAGCTCCATTTTGTCCCGTAAGTAGATAGGTAGGGTTTGATTGTCCAAAAGTAAACTGATAATATTGAATTAGCCTACTTCTCGGCAGCACAGAAAAAAAGCAGATTTTATATTTACGCACCTGTACCACAGTTATAGGGCATTGAATGTCAGGACAATTTTCCGATAGCCATCTTTCCAGAGATGTAATGTTGATGGGTTGCCTGATTTTACTTGTCATGATAGAGTCAACAGCTTTGCTGATATGAGTATTAATGTTAAGAGCGAAGGCGCTGAATATACTGTGTTTTCAGAGTGACAATTCTTCGATCCTATGGCACAAGCAAGCAAGAGGCGAGGAATACCATCTGCGATAGCTTATCTCTTCAATCTCACGCTTACTAGAATATACCGATATCTGTTAAAGTGTTCAGTCGAGTGCTCTGGGACTTCGCCGCTCGCTTAGCAGCTTATGTCAAGGCTGTGAGCCAATGTAGCCAATTAATGGAGTCTTCCAGAAGCCACACAGTAAAGTGATGCCTAGATATATATCATGTCATGTAAGCCAGATATATCATGTCATGTCGACAACCCGAGACAGGCAGAGAATCAATGCTTATCAATGCACGTTTCTAATCCGTTGAGGTAAACGCTTCCTATTTAATACTGTAAGTTATCTATTGTCCTACCATGAAATTTCTAATCCAGCGATAATGGATAACGAGGATACCAATCATACTGTTCCGCCGCAGTCCTCTCTGTTTACCTCGACTGCAAAAGCCCGGATTCTCAACTACTTCAGTTCTCAAGAGACCTCTCATGGGTATGATGCGACATTGGCCAAAGACATTACCCTAGTGCTAGCCACGGAGACGCCAGTCCCTAGGACCATATTGTTATTCACAGTCGAACGTCGGCACACAAATCGGTTTAGCAACCTTCATGGGTCGTGTATCTCAGCCATCTTCCAGATCAGTACGCTTACCGCGTTGGCGTTGGTGGGCAGAAGTGGGTATTGGAGTAATCTAGGGGCTGGTCGAAGCATGAGGGTGACGTACCTAAAACCAGTAGAAGAGGGCGATGGATGTTGGGTAAAGAGTGAAGTGATATCTGTTGGGAAGCGAATGTGTAAGTGTTACAGTGCAGATCCGAAGACTTGAAGAAACGTTAAAGGCTGATACGAGATAATAGGTATGATTAAAGGGACAATGATAAGGCAATCGGATGGAGCAATGGTGGCCACTTGCGAGCATGAAAGAGTAAATTTTGAATTTCAGACTAGTTCGAAACTGTAGTTTCGAGGTATAAAAGTACATACATCTAGAAATATAAATTAATGCCTCTAAAAATAACACTACGATTAGAGGGCGAAACTTAACACCTGTACATATTGTACCTCTACAAGCCTATTGTACTTTGTAATCGTTAGCAGAGCTAAGATTAAGTGAATAATTATAATTATAATAAATCTCCTTGTCGTCTAACTACATTGTTATTACATAAGTTAAATATCCTCCCAAGCACCTTGCTAACAGGCGGCAGTAGGAATTCCACTAATACCTACAATGTATATGTACCTAGACCAAGTTTAGATTAAATAAAAATAAAAATAGTAGTAATAACATTAATTAAGATAGTAGATCTACAACTAGAGAAAGTAAGTCCCTGTGGCCTAAGCTTCTAGTAATATACTGTCTACGAAGGTCACGGTAAAAAGTTATAAGACTATAGGGTACTATAGGGCAGGGACCTAAACGCCCTATAGCTAGGTAGGTAACAAGAGTACGTACAAGCTCCTTATACCCTGGGAATAAAGAGAAGCCCTGTAAACGGGTACTCGGGTATTATTTCCGGGGCATTCACAGCGCTTATATTTAGCGAATATAAAATACATACTATGTAGTGCCTATAGTCCCATGACTTTTTACCGTGACCTCTGTATATAATAAGGTGATAAGAAGGAATATATTCTTATTAAATAAACATAGGGTTACTTATATAACTAAATAGCTCTAAAGATACTAGAAATTTAAAGATTATATATAGATTAGTAATAAGTAAGTGAGTTTATAGTAGAATAGATTTATCTCTCTTTCTTTAATAGTATTAATAAATAATTAAGTTTTCCTTAACTATTAACCTATAACTATATAATTAAGAGTACTAAATATAAACAAGAAAAAGGAGTGGGCTTTTATTGTAACTCTTAAGAGTTATTCTAAAGCCTTTAAATCTCCTTTATTACCTATAAGGCTATTATATATAGGGAGTTAGACTTCTGCCCTAGGCTTTAACTAGTAGGTATTATACTAGATATATACAGAGGGTCCCCTATTTATAATAGAGTATCTTCTGTTGTGAAATAATAATAAATAACCTTATAGCTGAAATGACTCTACGATTAATTGATTGCTAGGTAATCGTAGATCTCATCATATCTTACCTTTCTCTTGCTCTGGGCTAACAAGCTAAGGAACCAGGCCGGGCTACGAAGCGTCAGTATTTAACCAGCATTTGATAACATTACTTACTTTAGGCTAAATGCTGGTCAGAGGCTGACATAGGCTAACAAGCTGAGGAACCAGGCCAGGCTACGAGAAGCGACAGCGTTGACCAGCATCTGATAACATTGCTTCCTGCAGGTTAAATGCAGGTCAGATGCTGACATAGGCCACCAACCTGAGGAACCAGGCAAGGCTACAATAAGCGTCAGCATTTGACCAGCATTTGATAACATTACTTGAAATTTTATTTACTTCAGGTTAAATGCTGGTCAAACGCTGACATTACTTAAAACTTTATGTACTTGGTCAAGTTTTGCTCGAGTACAGTTATCGAACAACAAAAGCTCTCGGTTTTAACTATTTGTTGTGAGGCAGTATCTATGGCACCTCTGCGGAATAATATACTCTTGACAACACGACGTTAGAGTACTACGACATCATGCCAACACACTTTGAGAAAAGTTCAGATGCGATGGGAGAAGCTGGCGTGCTCGATCTACCACTCTATGAAAAGGTATAGTTCTTTATTTACTATGTTGAGAAAAACCCGTACAGATGGCTGTGCCTTCAAATCATCTAACTTCACTAGCCAAAAGATATCGGACACTTAGCTGGGAATGACCCTGAGGATGAGTCTAGCACGTCTCAGGATGCAAGCGTAAAACAGCAGTTAGATACTGCTGAAGCCGTCATCGTGGACATATTGCCAGAATCTCGTCTTGAGGCTGGTATCGTGGGATGGGATGGACAGGACGACCCCGAAATGCCTCTAAACTTTCCACCTCAAAGAAAATGGCTTTTCATCGGACTTCTTGCTACAATGGAGTTCATTACGCCCCTCGCCTCTTCCATGTTTGCGCCAGCTCTCGGATATATGGATGCAGACCTCCACAATACATCTGGCATTCTGAGCCCTATGGTGGTGACAATCTTCCTCCTTGGATTTGTCCTAGGACCACTCGTTCTAGCTCCGCTGGGTGAGATATATGGCCGTCGGCCGGTGTTGACAGCGTCAAACATCATTTTCGTTGCGTTCCAAGTTGGATGTGCTCTTTCGCCAAACATCGGGGCTTTGATCACTTTCCGGTTTCTGGCCGGGATAGGAGGCAGTGGTAAGTTAACGCTTCCTACATCACATCCCTTAGTCCAGGGAGTCTTGTCTCTATTTAACAACGTGCCGGCCTATGGATGTTGGATATTATACAGCTAACCTGAATAATTGCGTAGGATGTTTGGCCGTAGGGGGTGGTGTTATTGCCGACCTGTTTCCATCTCACCAGCGCGGACTTGCAACTACAGTATACAGCATTGGGCCAATACTCGGGCCTACCATAGGCCCTGTTCTAGGAGGTTTCGTCTCCCAGAGGCTTGGTTGGAGGTGGATATTTTGGCTGCTCCTTATTGCATCTGGCACGATGACATGTTTCAATTGCCTTGTCTTCAGAGAGACGAATCCTATTGTTCTCATGCGAAACAAAACCGCCCAGCTGTCGAAACATGTCCAACGTTCTGATCTAGTGAGTGTTTATGAGCAGAAGATTGAGTCGAATCATCGAGTCATTTTGTTCAATGGACTGAAGCGACCACTCAAGCTGCTGTTTCTCAGTCCGGTCGTCTCTATTCTCGCCATCTATGTCGCGCTTGTTTATGGCCTATCCTTTTTGTTATTCACGACGTTGACGGGTGTATTGCACGACACTTACGGTTGGAGTCCTCAGATTTGTGGACTAGCCTACTTATCAATTGGATTTGGCTTCATCTGTGGACTTCTCACGGTGGCAAAGCTTTCGGATGCTACAGTTGTGCGGTTGGCAGCTGCAAATGGAGGCATTATAGAGCCGGAGATGCGTCTTTCGGCGTGTGTTTTCTTTGCATGTCTGATTCCCGTCAGCTTCTTTTGGTATGGTTGGGCAGCTGATCGAGGTGTTTACTGGCTCGTGACTGTCATAGGCTTGGTGCCGTTTGGGTACGGCATGATTGCTTCTTTTATTCCAACACAGGCATACCTCATCGATGCCTTTCCAACATATTCAGCAAGTGCTCTTGCTGCGATAACAACAAGTAGGAGTCTTTCTGGCGCACTTATAGCCCTTGCGGGCCCGAGTATGAATAAATCTTTGGGTATTGGCTGGGCAAATACTGTACTTGGCTTTATAACCCTTGCATTTATACCTGCAATTACAGTAGTAGCACGGTATGGCAAGATACTTAGGCAAAATTATCCGGTTAGCCTATAATGATTTATTTATTTATACACGGTTCCAGCTGCTCATCGTAGAGTAGCTATGCTAGAATG
The DNA here is from genome assembly GCA_026119845.1 of Pezicula carpinea. NCBI lineage: Eukaryota > Fungi > Ascomycota > Leotiomycetes > Helotiales > Dermateaceae > Pezicula > Pezicula carpinea. The sequence continues at coordinate 2,766 of JALRMK010000120.1, read as the reverse complement.
ATCTAGTTTTAGCATAGTTACTGGAAGCGACGGAAATGATGCTAGAACCGCCAAGTCAGACAAGAAGAAGCCCGTCCTTTCAAAGTGTGGTGGTTTCAAAGAGTCATCAACTAGTCTAGTATACAAGGAAGTGACCATACAAATGAAGAAACTCTTGTGACCTTTAAGGCGTTTCCGTCAAGGCAATTTCAATTTAGTGTTTTCAAACAGGAGAGTCTTCAGTCTGGTCGAAGGTGAAGCACCCTGATATCGTCATCCTCAAGGACTCCAAATCCATTATCTATCAAATCCTCGAAAAGACTCTGCTCCCATCCTAGTTTCTTGCGTTGCTCTCTATGTCGTTATATGATATCGTGGTTGATTGCTCGCTGATTCTCGAGAGCCTCACGGCTAAGTTCATCAAGCAAAGACCTATCATCAACCCGAGAAGGTGAACGCCGAGAGGAAGAAAGGCTGGCGTCGATGGATTCCTGGCTTGACCGATGGCATCTACAGCGTTTCTGGCGGGCCTCCTCATCCTGTCCGTCATCGACGTCTCCTCTTTCCACCAGTCGCTGTCGTTTTCGAGGACTTCTGCTCCGAGAGGACGTCGCTCGGTCTAAAAGGTGCTGTGTGTCTGATGTGACCTTCGTTGTCCGCTCACCAGTTTGGTGATTCACTGCAACCACGCATCTCGGACCTGCACGGCTCAGAAAAGATGGGTCGAGGAAGGGGAAAACCGTCCAGGGAATCTTACAAAGAGAAATTCTCGACGACAGCCCGGGATGGGATACATCTTGACGTTGTGGTAAGTCTGGCAGAGATCCATATTCTGTTCCAAAACATGAATGGACAAGGATCCATCCTCTCCCTTGAGAAATAAGACAAAGGATCTGTCACTGAATGCCTTGTGGATATCCGACCGCAGCAACATGGTATTGGCCAGATCCTTCAGGAGATATTCGGCGCTCGAGGTGTGTCTGTCCTTGTACTTCTGCATGTTGTTCTCGAGAAACGAATCCTTTTCAGCTTCCGGACATATATGGGCGACCTCTGTGCCGGTGCAATGTTGACTGACACGACATAACAGATGGCGAGCCTTGACGGCCTGTGTAAAGCTCGACTGCGATACGTGTTCCGGGCAACGTGTGCAGAGACTTCCACCAACAATTGGGGAGCTGATGGGGATATGCCCAATCTGCGAAGACGGTGACGACGGGCCATCTGTATGCATCCTGATCTAAATCGGGGGGCGTCGTGTTCTCGGGATGGGGAACGAAGAAGTAGTAATCTTGGGCACGGAGGACATCATCGAATGTCGCATTGATGGGGACTCCTCTGCCAGCCGTTGTCAAGCTCAGAAAGCCGTCTTTGTTGTCTGCCACGACGGCGCGGATGCTGAGGAGCAGGATGAGGATATACGCATCCTGCTATAGCGACTGTCGAATCAACATGATGGCGATGTGATGGTTGATGGCGAGAAGATACAGGACAAAGACAAGGCCGAGGAATAATTGCTTAAAGCTGAAAGCTGGAAGCAGGAGGCCCTATCTAGTATATTAAGCTGTAGATCGACCTATAAGAACCTCTAAAGGATGTCAGACAAAACATGCCTTAGAACATAGAATCGGATTATACACACATGCCTTGAGCTTGGCTTACAAGCGTGGAAATGACTATTTTCTAAGTCTGTTCACTTTTAATAAAGAGTTTCTTACTCTTTACCAATTCTTCTACCTGACCTCGAGTAACTACGTTAATATCTATGTCGACATTTCTCGCCTTGATAGGAATTATAGGCGTCTACTAGTTTTTAGAAGTAGACTCAATGTTATTCTCACGTTAACTAGTGACGAATATCTTAATACAGGGAAGTAACTCTAAAGACTTCTAAAGGACCTTGATAAACTTCTCTCGACAGTCTAAGTTATAATTATTAAGAGTGTAAATAATAATAAAGACTACTTTATAAAAATTCATAAGAGATTATAATTTAAAGATATATATATAAAGAGAGATTTCTTATAGAATTTTAAGAGATATTCTAAGATATTAATAAAGTTATAACTATAAGTTAGTTAAGTTAATTTAAAGAGTAAAGAATAAAGAGTATCTAAATATATTATACGTGAGATAGTTTAGATATAAATTAGAAGCGTAGAAATAGAGAGTTAAAGTAAGATTAAGAAGTATAAATATAATTGTCTAGAAGTCTAACTAACTAAGAGTATAAAAACAAGTGAGAATATATACCTAGAGTAGTTAAGTAAGTAGTACTAAGCTCTTACTAACTAAATAAAGCTTAGTTATATCTTTACTAAGCTCTAGAGTCTAAGACTTATATATACTTAGAGTACTTAATAACCTAGTTTTATAATATACCCTTCTAATAAGAAGTAGTTAAACTTTGTAGTTTCCCTAGCTAAACCTTATCCTTAGTTCTATACTTAGTAGAGTCTAGAGAAACCTTTTTTAAGTGTTACTCCTTAATTAACTAAGCCTAGATAAACTTTATAGTAGGACTAGTTTAATTAGAGAGCTTAGAAATAACTTTATTATAAGGTTATTATATAGTATTTCTATAATCTTTATAAATAGAGTAAATAATTAGTCTTACTTACTAGATATAAAAACCTCTCTATTTTTCTATCTTCTTTATCTTTATTATAATATTATATTCTCTATATAGTCTTTCTTTACTTACTTAGATTAAGCTTCTCTATAATTAATTATTAAAATCCTTACTCTCTAATTATAATTATACTACTAAAGAAGTTTACTACTACT